>PVJH01028549.1:8931-27291 GCA_004026705.1 Nesogale talazaci
GGGGGGGGGGGGGGGGGGGGGCTAGGGGGTGGGAGGACCCAGAGGGCCTCCCTCAGCTCCCGAGGCACTCGACAGCAGCCAGCGAGCGTGGCATATTTCTGTCACCTTACATAATGGCAGGCAGGTAATAACCACTCAGTCTGCCGCCACCGCGCATAATAGGCAGGAAAATGAATTCAAATGTCACTCGCTACAATAAAGGAAAGTATTCTTAGCGCGCGCGGCGCCTAGCGGGGCTCAGGCGAGGGCATGGAGGCTTCTCAATGAATCATCCCGTGAAGGAGGAGCCAGAGGCAACGTCAGCCCTAGAGAGAGCGTGCGATCATCGGGTTATTTTTATAAGCGGGGTCGGCGAGCGAGTGTGTGCGCGTGTGCGTGTGAACGCGCGCGCGCGCGTGTGCGCGCACACGAGCAGCCCAGGGCACATGGAACGAGTGGGTGCCTGCCATGTGACAGGAGCGTGCATACAGGTGACATTCCGTGATCTGGGCGAACAGGCATGCGGCTGCGCTCCCAGGACGAGGCTCTTCCTGGGGCTCAGTCCTGTCCCTGAATGCACCAGCCCGTTTCTCCACTCGGAGTGAAATTGCCGCCCAGAGTGTTCCAAACTGCAGGAATTGGTCTAATCACTAACTGCAAGGTCCACTCCTCTGCAGGAAGGGGAGGCTTCCTACGTCCACAAAGAATTAGAGTCCCAGAAACCCACATGGGGCACCTCTTTCCTGCCTTATGGGGTCACTGCGAGTTAGCAATCAGCTCCCTAGCAGTGTTTGGTTTTAGGGTGAGAGATGGCTGTTCCCTGCCCCAGGCCCTTTGCACCTGCCACCCCTCTGCTCTGCAAACAGATGCCTCGGGTCCAGTGACACCTGGCACCCCTGGAACATGCCATTTCTTCTCACGAGAATCTTGCCCCTCCCCACCAGCCCCACCAGCACCCTGTGATTTTCCCTGTCCCAGCCAGCCACTGAGTTTTGTTGCCGAAATGGGTATTGTCTCGCTGCCTGGAGGCTGCTGATGGAGGTGGGGGAAGACTGGAGTTGGGAGGGCAGGGCCCAGGGGGGCTTCTCATTCTCCTGTGTGCATTGCAGAGATGGAGGTGCCCAGTTGACAACGACGAGGGTGTAAGGAGCCCATCCGTGAGCCCAGCGGCATTGCTGTCTGTGAATACAGTACCAGCCCACTGACCAGAGCGTTCTTGTCCCAGGTAACAAGTCATCCTTTCCCCACTGCACCGGTGCTTGCAGGTGGGAGGGAGGGTGGTGCCAGAAGACTTCAGATGAGCCAAATTCTGGAGAGCAACTTTGGGTCCAGAGGACAGGACTGGGATGGAGGTGGAGAACCTCAGTTTTCTTCTGGTGAATGAATCTTGGATCTCACCCCTAGTGGCCTGACTCCTAGGCAACAGTGAGGGCAAACAGACCCCAGAGGCTGAGCCCCTCAGGCCCAGGAGGGAGGGAGCTTCCTGCAGTCTTTCTTGAGCCACCTCCGGGGCACCAGCTGGAATTTTAATTTTTCAGTCTTTGTCTGTGGACTGGGGGTGGGGCCTTGGGCCTCTGGACATAATTTTCATTCCATGGGGCTGAAGGGTGGGGGGCAGGGTGCTGCGCAGGTGTTTTCTGGAGGCAGGAGGGGGTTCAGGGAGCCCTGCACGTCTGCCTGTCTGCATTGTCAAGGCCAGAGGGCAAGGAACCCAGGAAGGGCATAACGGAGGGCCTGCTGGGTATAGCAGGAGCCCGGGGGCCAGTGGTTATGAGTTAGCCTGCTAACCACAATTCGAAACCACCAGAAGCTCCAAAGGAGAGAGATGAAGCTTTCTACTCTTATAAAGACGTAAGAGTCTCAGAAACCCACAGGGGCCGTTCTACCCCGCCTCACAGGGTGCCAGGAGTCAGAATCGACTTGATGGCTGGGGGTTTGCTTTTTGTTTGGCTGCATACGTGCCTGTGTCCTAGCAGCCCCTCCCCTGCCACACAATTTGCTAACTCTTCCCAACAAGCCATGCGGCAGCTACCGCCGCTGCCCATGCTACAGATGGGGAAACTGAGGCTTGGAGAGGACAGACACCTGCAGGTCACACACTGGGGGGTGGCAGTCACTAGTGATTGATCGTAACTTGTCATTTTGGGGGGTGTGAATTGTGAGGGTACTGCTGGCTC
Organism: Nesogale talazaci; assembly: GCA_004026705.1. Lineage (NCBI taxonomy): Eukaryota > Metazoa > Chordata > Mammalia > Afrosoricida > Tenrecidae > Nesogale > Nesogale talazaci. The sequence continues at coordinate 11,088 of PVJH01028549.1, forward strand.
GCACAGCCCCAGGTCCAACAGGAAGAGTAGCCTGCCTCCCGTGTGGTAGGCCCCCAGACTCCCAGAGGGCTTTGAGGGCTCAGAGGGAGCCTTGAGAGAGGCAGTGATGGGTCCAAGGCTGTAGCAGGCATCCTCAAACTATGACCCGCGGTGTGGCCCACCGAGGACATTTATCTGGCCCACAGGGTGTTTTTGCTATTGCCGCTGTCCTGCTTAGCAGCTGCCTCATCCCGGGCCCAAGGTGAATTTGTTCATAGTTTTTTCTTTTAACTATAGTCCGGCCCCCCGGTGGTCTGAGGAACAGTGAACTGGCCCCCTGTTTAAAAAAGTTTGAGGACTTCGGCATAGAGCATAACTGGGCTTGCCATCTCCCAGCCATTTCTGTCATCATTCTGTTGTCCCCCATCGTTTCTGCAGAATCTTGTCCTGACAGACAGGGGCCTGCACCCTGGACCCCAGTAGGGCTGGTATCCTGTGTGCCCAATTTGTTCCTGAGCCCCCACCTCACTGTGACAACCAGACCCCTGGTGAGTAGGAGGCATGAGAGATGGTATTTTCCACAGTGGGAGAATTGGGCAGAAAACAAGCAACGCAGCCAACAAAAACCCCACCCTCCTTGGGTCCAGTGGATTCTGACTCACGGCAGCTCTGTGGGACAGAGAAGACCCACTCCCTAGGGTTTCTGAGGCTGTCCATCCTTACGGGAGCAGGCTGCCTCATCTTGATCCTACAGAGCAGCAGTTGGCTTGGAACGGATGACTCTTCAGCTAGCTGTCGAGTGCTGGGAACATGGTGCCACCTCCTCAACCCAGCCCACTGCCCGGGAGGCCATTCTGACTCTCAGGGGCCCGACAGCAGAGAGTCGAACTATTCCCTACTGTTCCGAATTGGCTCTCTGTGTGAGGCAGTGAGGAGGAGCAGACAGCCTCGTTTTGCTCCTGCAGAGCAGCCGAGTCGTTTGAACTACTGACCTTCTGGTTAGCAATTGAATGCTGAACCCATTATACTGCAGGGCTCCTTGGAGAAGTTTCCCTCTGTCCCCAAATCGGCGTTCGGGGGAGAGGGTGGGAGAATTTGTGATGAAATCCAGGGGCTATCTTCTACAACCAAAGCTGGCACCTCACCTCTTCTTGGCCCTCAGGACTCCAGAATTCTCAGTTCTCGAGGAGGAGAAACCGTGGGCCTCTCCCTCTCTAGGGCCCCAAGCTCCTTTTTACCACCAGAGCTCTGGGTCACCCCTCTCCCATCGCTCGGTCTCTCTTGTGGTCCTATCTGTCTCTCTGCCTCACCTGTCTCTGTTCATCTTTATCTCTGTCTCTGATCCTTGCTATTTCCTTGCTTCCCATCCACTACAGTCCACATCCTGGGCATGTGAGGCCAGAGGAGCAGGGGAACACCCTGAGCTAAGGGCATTACCCCGTCTCCTCTCCTCAGATCCCCTCCCCTTTCAGAGAGCAGAGAACTCAAAAGGAAAAACTACCATCAACCCACCCCAGAGCTATTTTATGAGTTGGTTCTAGAACAATGAAGAAGCTTCTACCTCTTGAGAAATTAAATTTCAAAAATCCTTTATTCCATCATTGGTGGTGGTGTCTTGAATAAACACAGCAGGACATGCACCAACACAACACTGTCCACTGGACAATTAAGTCTGGGACATTCGTGACATTCTTCAAGATCCTCAACCATCCTCATCCTCTGTTCTGAATCGTGCCCTCCCACCTGCCCCCCTTTAAGAGACACTAGATCCCCTAAGCTTCCTATGGAGCCTGGGCCATTGCTTTGGTCCAGGGGGTCCCAGTGAGATAGGCTGCTCAGGACAGGCATTCCTTACTGATGAAGCCAAACTCCGGCTTGGTTTAAAGAAGACTGTAGGGGATACTTTTACAGATGACCTCTCATCTAGTGTTACTATTTTATTTTATTAAAAGAGTAAAATTAAATTTGGGGATTTCTCCCTACTCAAACTGAGACTCACTCTTGTCTCCTCTCTCCATGCCCTGCCCCTGCCCCAGGCCCATCACTCCCTGCTGTGCAAAACTGGCCAAGTTGTTTGCCCTCTCTGAATCTGGCTCTTGTTATTTATAAATTGAGAAAGTTGTTGTTGGTGGTGGTGGTGGGGGTTTGGTCCTACCACCCACAAGTGTCTCTTTTCTGGGCTTGGAATCCAATCACCTCGATGTAACAGGAGGCTAGAAAGAGAATAACACAGGGAAGGGAGGTGGTACAGACGAAGTTCACAGAAGCTGTGTTGGCCAGGAGGGACTCCTCTGCATAGGGGCAGTTGCTGGACAAAGGACAGGCAGGGGTATTTAATGCACAGAGGGCATTTAGGGTGTGTAGCTCTGGGTAGCTGGGGGTACTTCTCTCTTTGTTCCAGCCATGGGCTCAAATCCCTGCTTCATTACTGATGCTCATCTCACCCACTTCCCCCTTGATCCAGTGTGGTCCCAAGTTCTTCTCAAAGACGAAAACCAAACCAAAAGTTCCTCATTGCCATCGAGTCAATCCTGTCTCACGGGGGCTCATAAGATAGTAGAACTGCCCCTTTGGATTTCTGAGATCCGAACTCTTGAGGGGGGTAGAGAACCTCATCTTTCTCTCCCAGAGCGGCTGGTGGTTTTGAACTGCTGACCTTATGTGTAGTAGCCCAGGTGTGGCAGTTATGTAATCTCCTGCCAATCTGAGTGAAGGGGTGGATTCTAGTCTGTTAATCAGGCTCTGTGTGGGCATGGTCTTCTCCTAAGGATTCTGGGAACCGTTGTCTTTCTCCCTGGAGGCGGGACACACATCTCCCCGCCAGACATTCCTGTTGATAAGCCACATCGAGCTATGCTGATGGAGCCAGATCTCTGGAGCTGGAGGAACCACATGAAGAGCCCTGCCAGTGCTGAGATGCTTCCACTGCCACTGGATCCACAAGACTTTTCACCCACTGCCCTGTCATCTTCCTGCACTCAGCGTCATTGCGTGTGTTGCCTGAGTCTGAAAAGGAATTTATAGACTGGTACCAGACATATGGGACAATATCAGACTTACAGACTTGGTTTGCACTGGGCTGGGATGTTTTCTTAATGTACAATTACTCTTCTGATATAAAGCTCTTTCTTAAACACTTGTGTTAGTCTGGGTAACTAGAGAAACAAATTCATAGACATGCATATGTATATATACAAGAGGAATGGAATATTGAGAAAACATCCCAACCCAGTCCAGACCAAGGTCATAAGTCCGATATTAGCCCATATGTCTGTCTATAAAGTCTATAGACAGTCTATAGACCAGTCTATAAAGTCTTCTTCCAACTTATGAAGCACATGCAATGACACCAGGACAATCACAGGCCAGTGGGTGCAGATTCTTGTGTATCCAGCTGGGGTAGAAGCATCTCGGCTCTGGCAAGGGTCCCTCTGTGGCTCCTCTAGCCCCAAGGGTCTGGTCCCATCAGGGCAAGACCATGTGGCTTCTCCTCCAGTCCCTCCATTCTCCAGGAATCGGGATCGATTAGCATGCTGTCATCTCATTTTGTTCATCTCCAAAAGAGAGTGAGTCAAGTCTCTCTTTTCCAATTGGGAAATACCACGAGACTTCTCAGAATTCTCAGGAGAAAGCCATGCCCACACAGAGGCCTCATTGGCTTTTTCCAGATTGACAGGCTAGACTCCCAATCATGAAATTGACACATGAGTACCTGACGGCCACAACTTACGAGTGTCTTTGGATTTGCTTCTCTAGCCAGCCCAGACTAACAGCCCAAACAAACACCACCAGTCCTATTCTTCCTGCCCTCAAGCCTTCGTGCCACTTATTTCCTCCATCTGGAAGCTTCATTCGTTACCTACTGCTGCTCCAGCAGGCTTTGGGAAGCCCCCCTAGATGACCCTGAACCAAACCAACCCCCTTTAAGCTTCTCAGTGTGCTTCTGGGTGGCCTGACCCAATTGTGGCCTTGTTGGGACTTAGTGTCGAGGCACCATCAGTTGCTCTGCTGTGGCTGTTGTTGGTGTGAGGTGCTGCTGAGTCAGTTCTGATCCGTGTGCAACAGAACCAACCACCGCCAGCCTTGTATCATCGTCACCCTTGTTATGTCCTGTCTGAGCCATGGTGCCAACCCATGCAGTCCCCAGGCCGGTCATCTCTTCCAGGATCTCCTCTTTTTAGCTGCTCCTCTCCTTTACCAAGTACCACATCCTTCTCCAGGGACTCACCCCTCCTGATCACAGGTCCTCAGTGCTTCAAAGGACTACCAAGTGTTTCAAGAAAGAATTGTTCCTTCCTCCGGCAGGCTGCAGTAGGAGAGCCAAGAGCCTTTGCCAACAATGCCATTCAAGTCCACCCATTCTTCGTCCCGCTCTCACACGCTCCGGGGACGGACAAGACCCTGGCTTGGATCAGGCCACCTGAGTCCTTAAAGGGGCACTTTCCCCTCTTCAACACGTTAAGGAGGTTTTCTTGCAGCAGATTTGCCCAATGCAATATTCCTTTGAATTCCTAGCAGCTCTTTCAGTGGCATTGATTGTGAATCCAAGTAAAATGAAATCCCAATCCGTGAAAAGCCATCTCCTCTCCTTTTCACACAAAGCTGCTCAGGAGTCCAGCGGTGAAGGGCGAACTGATCTTTGGCCTTCACCCGTGTGGGATCCAAGGGGTCACTCCTGGCTCTCGGTTCAACAAGGTTTTGTCATCCGCACATCACAGGTTGTTAATGAGCCTTCCTCCCATCCGGATACTGTCTTTTGCTTCTCCTGTTACTGTGTTCTTCTTCGCCTTGTCCAGATTCTTGGAATTTTTTCTCAGCATCCACATTGATTAAGAAGGACAAAAGAAGGCTGAGCCCCGGTGGCGTAAGTGGTTGACTGTGGGACTGCGGCCCTCGGGCTTGGTGGTTCAAATCCAGCGGTGGCTCTCAGGAGCAGCGCTGGGGAGCGCCCACGACCGCCAGAGGGCACTGATGCCAAAAACAAAACAAAACAAAAAAGGACAAAAGAATACAACCTCAAATTCATCCCTCCCCCCCCCTGATGTTAAACCACGCTGTACCCCTTTGTTCTGTTGGAATGACTGCCTCTATGCACACATGAGCATGACCAAACATTCTGGAATTCTCCTTTACAATGCTATCTTTAAGTTGTTGGGATCCACACAGTCCAGTGCCTTCAGAGTCAGCAAAGCATAGGAGAACATCTTCCTAGTAGTCTCAGCTTTCTCTCAGTATCCACCTGACTTCAACTGTAAGGTCCCTCCTTTCATGTCCTCTTTTGTGTCCAGCTCAGATTTCGGGCAGTTCCTTGACAATGTTCTGCTACCATGTTCCTGAATGATCTTTAGCAAAGTTTTACTCACGGGAGATGTTAAGGGGATTGTTAGATCATTTCTACATTCTGTGGACTGCCCTTCTTTGAAATAGCTCAAAGATGAACCTCTTCCATAAGGCTGTCCCGGAAGCTGCCGTGCAAATTCCCAGAGCTCATACAGTGTGTGTTGTGTTGCTTTGTTGAAATGTCTCAATTTCATCAATTCCCAGAGTCCCGTTTGTCTCCAATGCCTTCAGTGCTGCTTGAACTTCTTCCTTCTGTGCTATTGGCTCTTGATCACCTGGTTAAACAGTCACCAATTTTTTTTGGCACAGGGATGCTGCATCTTTTCAATTTCTTTTGGTGCTTCCTTCATGGTTCAATGTTTTGCCCGTAGAATCCTTCAACGTGACAACTTGAGACTTACATTTGCCCACGTCTCCTCTGTCAGTTCTTTCAGTTTGAGAAATAGCAAGCCTATTTCTCCTTTGTGTTTTTTAATTCCAGGTTTTTGCACATTTTATTATAATACTTTACTTTGTCTCCATGAGCCATCCTTTGAGATCTCCCATTCAGTTCTTTTATCATTTCACGTTAGCTACATTCATGAGCAAGTTTCAGAGTCTCTTCTGATGCCCATTCTCATTTCTTTCTTTCCTGTCTTCTTAAATGACCTTTGGCTTTCCTTATGCCAGATATCATTGATGTCATCCCACAACTCACCTGGTCTCTGGACATGAGTGTTCCAAGAGTCGAATCTATTCTTGAGAGGGTCTTTGAAGCAATTCAGGTGGGATACGTTCCTCAAAGTGACACTTGGGTTTTCATGTACTCGTCTTACATTTTCCTCAGCTTCAACTTGAACTTGCATGTGAGTGATGGATGGTCGATTGTGAAGTCTCACTCCTATCTTTGTTCTGACTGATGATATTGAAGCTTCTCCATCTTCTTTTTGCACCGATGTAGGTAAATGATTACCATGTGTCCCATCCAATGAGGTCTACATAGTGACCAGTCAACCCAAATCCCACTGCCACTAAGTCAGGTCTAACTCATCGCAATCCTGTTGGGGAGAGAACTGCTTCTTAGGGTTTGCAAAGCAGTATATTTTTATGGGAACCGAGAGTCCCATCTTTCTCCCCAGGAGTGGGAGGAGGGTTTGAACCACCAACTTTGCCTCCAGTTGCTCTCTGCTTAATCCACTGAGCCACCCAGGGAGCCTTTCCATTTGTATAGCCACCGTTGATGTAGATGTAAGGCAGGTCACTCATGGGTCTTGCCAGGCTTGGTTGTGTGGTCCCCAGCGTCCTCATGACCAAGGCCACATTTCCCACTTTCAGATCCTTCTTAGTTTCCATCGAGTTTCGCGACCACAAGAAGTTGGTCAACCTCTTCAGTCCCTTCATCCTTGGCACTGGTGGCTGGTGGCTATCTCTGGATAACAGTCGAATGGGCCATTATCCTTCCTGGGTCATGAAGACTGCCTCCTCTCATGCTCACCTGGGAGGTGGAGAAGTGAGGTGGCCAAGGGGAGGGAGGAGCTCCCTGTGGGCAGTGAACAATGTCAGGATCCCAGAGCGAGAGAGAGATGCCTGGGTGGTCCCCGTGCCTGTGCCTCCTCCCTGAAAAACTGCTCCTAATGACCGCAGGGGCAGGGTAGAACTACCCCTGTGGATTTCCGAGATGGTAACTCTTTCTGGAAATAAAAAGCCTCACGTTTCTCCCGAGGAGTGGCAATTGGTTTTGATCCGCTGACCTCATCTTGCAGAAGCAGGCCAATGTGTAACCACCAGGGCTGAGACAAAACCTCCCCACCCCCTCCAAATAAACTCACTGCCATCTGGTTGATGCCAACTCTTATAGGGCAGGGTAGAACGTCCTCTGTAGATTCCTGAGAGTGTAACTCTTTTTTTTTTGGGGGGGGGGGCATCACTGCTCTCCAGTGGTGGGAGTAGGAGGACCAGCCCCACTGCTGGAATTGAACCTCCGTCCCAGTGAGCCGCAGTCCCGCGCACAACCACTACGCCATTGGGGCTCAGCCCGAGAGTGTAACTCTTTAAGTGAGTAGAAAGTTGTCTTTCGAATGACTGACCAAGGGAGTTTGAATTCTCACCTCAGCTCCCAAAGCTGCAGGTCTTCTTGCTCCTCTTGGTCAGAAACGCCAAGAGAGAAGGCCTCTGTCCGGCCGGACAGCCAGACCCGGATCCAGGTTCCCTGGACAGCCAGTCTGTGGAGCCTGCGCCCCACCTGCTGATCGATGCCAGAGAAGTGTAGCCTTGCGAGGGACCCCCAGGCTGGACCCTCTGCAGCTTGTCGCTGCCCAGGAGGCGGTGTGTGTGTGTGTGTGTGTGTGTGTGTGACCCAGATGCTGAGGGGGACCCATGCAGGGGGCGTGGCGCATTTCAGATGGCCGCCAGGGCGCGCGCAGTTAATTAGCTGGTTCCGGGAAGTTCATCAATAATAGATCTGGCCTCGCGGCTGAGGGCGCGCGCGGCGGGCGGGCAGCACCCATAAATCAGCCCGATGGCGGCTGACCGCCGGCGGCCGGGGAGGGGAGTGGCGGCAGTGGCCCTGAACCTGGCCAAAGGGCAGGGCCAGGCGGGACCAGGCTGCCAGGGCCATCTCTGTCCTCTGTCTCTTCCTGTGCCTGCGCCTCTGCATGTGAGTGCCCTGGTGGTGTCGTGGTTCCAGTTTCAGAAGGGGCAGGCCCCCCGCCCCCCCTCTTCCTCTAGCGCCAGTAGGAGTGGGCAGCCACAATACAGTTTGTTTGATTTGGGGGTGGGAGGCGGCTGCGGGGTGGGGTGGGCGGCGTTGGCTGCCGACTGCAAGGTTATGCCGTCCGTTTGAAACCAGCAGTCACTTCTGGGGAGAAAGATGAAGCTTTCTATCCCTGCAAAGTTAATTCCAAGAACCCCCCACCACCCCCAATCCCCAAACTCACTGCCATCGAGTCAGTGCTGTGGGTTTCTGAGGCTGTAGTTGTTTACAGGAGTAGAAAATCCAGTCTTTTTCCAGTTGCTAGTGGTTTCAAACTGCCAACCAGAAGAGCTCCGAAAGGGTTCCCATGTAGACCTGCGAGGCTTCTTCCTGTAGCGTCGCCGTCAGCTGGGTTGAGCTGGTCTCCTTTTCGGCATCTCTGACTTACCCCTCCTCCCTTGGGGGCTCCCACCGCTCCCTGTGGTCAGCCTGGCCCAGGGTCCTCACAGGACCTGGCCTACACCTCTGCAGTTGCCTCTGAACACTGCTGTAGCCATCCCCAGCCCTCTCGACTAACCTGCGTCGCCTTCTTGTCACGCTGCACGTCCCTCTCAGGTCAGGGCTCAAATCCTACGCAGTGCCTGGGTGCCTCTGAACCTCTGTTTCTGCTTCCAAGAAATGGGAACAGTGTCCCTGGGGTCGCTGTCTCTGTGCGTGCTCTCAACCCAGATCCACAGTGACTGTGGGACAGAGTAGAACTAATGCATGGGTTTTTCTTCCCTAGGGTCTTTATGGGGGCAGGTGGCCAGGACTTTCTTCTTGGGAGCTATTGGGGATGGGGGGATGTTGAACAGACAACCTTTTCCTTAGCAGTCAAGCCCTTGACGTAAGGAACTCAGAAGGGCACCCCTACCCACCCCTCACCCTCCGAGGCTGCACTCCATCCTGCCCAACAGCATGGTCACCCCCCACAGTCCCCTCCTGTACCTAGAAACTGGGCCAGGGCCTCACTGTGCACACCAGGTGCACACCTGTCCGTAATGACACACGCTCACGAACAGCTACCTTCACGCAGGCACCATGGGCACGTGTGTTTCTGTGAGCGTCCCATGATCGCACTTACATGAACTATCATGCAGGCAAGTGTGTGGCAGTTAGGCGCCCTGGAGTCAGACCTGATTCCTAGGAATCCGATGACCAACAGTGTGAAGCAATGCCCGTCCCATCCTTGCTCTGTCAGAGTCAGTGGTTGCAGAGAAGGGGCACTCAGAGAACTTGCATGTGACAAGGCCCTGGGGCAGGGAGGCACAGGTGTGTTTGGAGGTTGAGCTAGGTCCTGTGGCCTACACTTTTCTTGACTTTTCCCAAAGTGATAGGGACGCTGGGTATTGGGCACAGTTTTGGAACCTAACACCGAGTGGGATTCAAAGTCTCTTGCACAATCTTGCCAAGCAATTGTTTCTTGGACTCGGGCTGTCTAGTTCACCTTTAACCATAAGAGTCTCCAGCCAGCCCCTCTGAATGTAGCGCCCTTTCTTCTGGCCAGGGCTTTACTAGTAAAGCGGGTCTCAGGTCTCTGGAAGGTCCAAGAGTCTGCTGCCTGGAAGGGTGAGCAAAGGGTAGAAGGGATGGGGGAGGGGGAGAGCAGCCATCAATCTCTATCAAGTTCTTGCTGCCAGCAGTTCTTTGAGGTCATAAAATTTTACTCGAGCGAGAGAGTGTTGCCTATCAGGGTGGCCAAGTAGAAGTGCCTGTGGGCTGGTGGTGCCCGGGTTGGTGCCCAGGAGAGCCCTGTCCAACATTATGCCACATAGGCAGTGCTTCCCAGGAGCTTCAGAACCACTCGGTGTGGGGCCACCACGTTCACCCGACAAAACTTGACACAGGCACGCAGAAAGTGAGCTGCCTAGTCAGGGGTCTGAGTCGAAGTCACCCCCCCCTGGTCATCAAGCCAATTCCAACTCACGGTGATGGTCGCAGTGTGGACTGCTGCCCAGGGCTCCCAGGGTGCACATCTGGTCTGAAGCAGGGATTCTTTGACCCCTCTTTGTCCTGAGGAGCAGCTGGTGGGTTTGGACAGCTGACCTTTTGATTAGCAGTCTTAAGGCAGGTAGTCCCCTTCAGGAGTTAAGTAGAGTTTAAGCAGGGCTAGCAAAGCTGAGCTGAGGGCTTCTAAGTCCTATAGCAAAAGAGTTTATTTTTCACGCTTGGTTTTTCTTTATATCCACTTACTCACTTTTCCTTCCTTCTACCCATCCATCTATTTAGCCACTTATCCTCTCATCTACCCACCCACTCATCAGTCCACCATCCTCCCACCTTCTCACTTTTCCTTTCATCCATCCAGCCACCCACTCCTCATCCAGCCACCCAGCATCCATCTATAGACCCATCCACTTACCCAGCCACCCACCATCTAACCACCCATCCACCAATCTACCATCCACCCATATACCCATCCACTTGCCCACCCATCACCCACTTCCCCACCTACCATCCACACATCCATCAGTCCATCATTTACCTAGCCGTCCATCTGCTCACTCACCAACCCGCCACCCACCCACTGGTCCATTGCCCCATTCACTCATGCAATCACTCAACCTTGGGGACGCTGACTCTAAACAAGGCACCACGAATGTAGAGGCAAGCAAACCCTCGTGGTGACGTGCTCAAAGCAGCAAACTGAAGGGGATATGGCTAGAGAGAAGATCAGCCAGCCCCCGAATGCACCCAGGAGTGCACCAGTACCAACATCAGCACGTGTCCGTTGGTCATTGCCACGAATACCTCTTTGTCAGTAGAGATCAGTGATGGGGAGTAGCTCCTGTGTTGTTTTGAAGTTTATTTAACTGTTTCATTGCCATTAAATTCGCATGTTGTATAATCCATAGTTTTGGATATATTAAAAAAAATGAGTGCAATCATCACCACAATCAATTTTTGATCATTTTCTGGATACATAATGATATGTATCTATCATTATGGGCTGCCTTTACCTCCCCCTGACTTCCTCTGTCATAACACAAAGAGCTACAAATCTTGTCACTTCTCCATAGCTTTAACATCTTGGATTTCATATAAAGACAATCATATTAAAAGTTTTTTTTGGGGGGGGGCATCACTGCTCTCTGGTGGTGGAAGTAGGAGGCCCAGCCCCACTGCTGGAATTGAACCTCCGTCCCAGTGGGCCACCGGGGCTCAGTCCTCATATTAAAAAAATTTTTAAAAAAACCTCAAACCAACTACAACACAGAAAATCTTGGCCTTAAAGAGAACGGAAAATAATAAAAAGTAGAACAAGTTATAAATGTTTCAAAAATAAGACAATTGGTAAGATGTATTTACCTTAAATGATCTGCAGAGATTTACTTTCCAATGCTCTCTGCCTGAGGACCGGATTGCTCACCACCCTGGTCAATGGTTTAAGGGAGTTGGGGGGAAGCTTAATCCTCATGGGAACTCTGCAAATGGATTTTGGCCTTTCAAGGTCATTCATAGCCTTTTGCAAACTGAGCGCTCAGGATTTAAGCTCTCATACAATTCCTTCATCTGGTTTTGGATTTTATTATTTACAGCCCTGAGAGCCACGCACAAATACTGTGCGCCCACTGTGTGCTAGGTCTGACGTGTTTGCCCTGAATCGTCCACCTTGGCATTTTGTGAAGTCTGCCTCTCACTTGGAAAAGAGAACACAGGCTGGTGGGATGGAACATCTGAGCTGTGCAGCGAGTGCCGTGTAGGGCCTGTAGGCCTCTGTTCTGAGATGGCTGAGAAGCAGAGGCTTCTGGGAAGGGCAGTTTTGACTTGCCTGTGGCCTGCACAGGAAACACCTTTGCCCAGCAAACAGGATGGTCGTTTGCCACCAGAGCCTTGAGGTACGCGGGGGCTGGGGTAGAGAGGCCCAGAATAGCTCCTGCCTCCCTGTGCCCCTGCCCCCTGCCCAGGCCTTACCAGTATTTCACGGCCTCCCAGCCCCTCCGGTGCCGGCAGCTGGGAACCCTTACTCATGGTGCCGCTTCCTCTGAGGCCCCCTCCCCACAGGCCTGAGCCCACAGACGAGAAACAGAGGGTCAGAGAGGGGAAGTGGTGGGGCCCAGGCAACCCTACCAGTGTACAGTGACCCCATGATTCAACCCAGCTTCCAGAGTGAGGCTCAGGGCTCTTTTAGAATTGAGGGGGTTAGACAGGTAGAAGGGGCTGCATTTGGGGGCCAAACTGTCACCAGAGCAGACTTGGTTCCTTGCTCTCTTGGGGTCTCCAAGCCTCCTTTCTCACCCCATTTCTCTACCACATGGTTCTCAGTTAATTGTCACTCACCAGGAACAGCCTGTGACAGGTCCTTCTTAAAGACGCCAGCCTGAGGGTGGCGTGACTCGTGTCTGTATGGTGAGGTGGGGACAGGAACATGCAGGCTAAGTGCCACCCTACCCTGGCAAAGTGGCAATGGAGAGATGGGAGGTGCTGGCAGCTCTGTCCCCATGGTGGGCTGGAGCCTGCCCCTGAGGTTCTGGGAGCCCAGACCTGTGTCTGCCTTCTCTCAACCTCAAGATAGAGCTGGGGCAGATGTACCTCAGAGGGTATTTTTGCTCTCTGGAAAATTCTAAATCCACGCAGAGCTCGATGAATGTCTGACACAAAGATTCCGGCTCGAGGGGTCTGTCATTCACAGATCCCCAGCACCCTAGAATTTCTGAAGCCAAGTTCTCAGAGGGGTGTTCTTTCTGAGAGGGTTGTAAGGTGACCAGACATCCCACTTTTTAACAATATATTACAATACATTTTTGCATTCTGTGAAAATTTTTGTTGCTTCATAAAGACCAAATTTTTAATCAAGAACCCCCACCCCCAGTCAATGGCGTCCCGCTTAAAATCTGGTCACTTTATGTAGGATGAAGTCCCGAGGCCACACTTTCGGGGTGGCTCTCAGCCTGGACCTTGTTCCCATTCCCAAGCTCATCTGTGAGGAGAGCATGCCACTGTTCCTGTTTCAATAGCTGTTTGCCTGGAGACAATCATCCCTTTGCCCTCCAACAGATCTGCCCACGGCCATCCTCCTGTGTGTGTGTGTGTGTGTGTGTGTGTGTGTGTGCGTGCCGTTTCCCTCCCTCTCCTTCCCACCCTCTGCACTTGGTCCTTCGGTCAGTGCTGGCACTTGGATCTTCAATGGCTGATTGATCTAACACAGCGGTGAGTTCACTTCTGGGCCTGAAGGGGGACTAAGGATCATAGTCTTTCTTGGTGGTTCTTTTAGTCTTTATCTGACCAGCAAGCCTTTTATGATTTGGGCGTTTTGTTCCACATCTTTCTTCCCCTCTATCCAGGGCATTCATCTAGGCTTCTATTCAGAGCAGTTGGTAGCCGGGCACCATCTAGTTCTTGTGGTCTCAGGGTGCTGGAGACTGGTCTTTTCATGGACACCGGACAATTTGTCTATTGCACTAGTAGTTTATTAGAATCTTCTGGTCTTCCTCTCTCTGATTTCCTCTGGACAGGGAGAGACTGATAATTGCACCTGAATCACCTGCTCAGCAAACACTGTGCTCCTAGCAGACTCAGAGATGGCCGTTGAGCAGAAGGAGGCCAGACAAAATCCTTGTCCCCCCCCTCCCCATTCTCCTCCCCCATTCTCCTTTCTTTTTACCTCACTTCATTCATTCCTTTCTTGATCATTTATTCACTCGACAAAGACAGCCCAGAGCCAATGTCACAGCCCCCCACCCCACCCCTCTGCATGTGGGCTTCATTGCATTTTCTGTGGGTGACATGAAAATGATCGGGACCCTTGTTCAACAGGGCATCGCAGATTGGTAAGGGCAGAGCCAGATAGCTCCCAGATGACATCCTTGTTGGGTTACTTCCAGGCAGCATGACCTTGGACAAGTCCCGTGGGCCTCAGTTTCTCCATCTCACAAATGGGGAGAACAGTGCCCACCTGTTCCCGTCCCAAGTCTGCATTTTGGCGAGGAGATAGGCATCAGGCGGGGGGGCTGCTCCCCAGCCGGGTGAGGGGCCCTGGCTTGCAGCCCCGCCTCCAAGGCCTGTGTGGGCATGAATGGGGGCTCCTGCCCCGCCGCCTCGGAGCCGGGCGTGAAATCTGTGCGCACGCAGAGCAGTGAAGCTGCCGCGGCCCAGCCTTTGATGCGCTTTTGGTGTGTGTAATTAACTGTAACTGAAGTATGATTTGATCTCTTATGTGGAAAATCAAATTGTGTTGTGTCAGACGTGGATAAATACACACTGGTCTGTTTCGCCCCGCTCCTCCCCAAGCACCCACCCGCCGTCCCCTTGGCCTCCGTGGAAACATAATAAACATAATTCTTGCCTTTTAAACTTTTCCTTTTGTCTGGCTGTGAAAGGGGCCATTGTTCCGGGGGGAGGGGCGGTGGGGGACTGGGCCCCTGAGTTGAGGGGTTAGGGAGGGGGGGGTGTCCTAGCCGAGAGAGGTGATGAGCCTGGGGCCTCTGGGCTTAAGGGGTCCTGGGGCTGGAGCTCTACCAGCTGGCCCTGGGCCTGGCAACAGGGTGCCATGGGGCATGCTTTTTTCTTGCCATGGTCCTGGTGGCCATAGGGCACCTGCTCCAACCCGGCCAGAAGTCAGGTGGCACAGCAGAGGGGACTCTAAGGAACTGGCAGTTACTTTTAGACCCAGAGCGAGCCTACAAAGTCTGGAGAACCCTGGGGAAAGGGAGGAGCCCCACCGGCACTTAGGAAGCTGGCTTTGGAAGCAGACTGGCTTCCATTCAAGGTGACCCTCTGCCATTGACCAGTCTCTGTGGCCTTGACCTTTCTGAGCCTCTCTTTCTTCCCTTCTCAGTTGAGGATGACCCTAGCACAGGTCTCTTTGGGTTGGAGAACATCTTTGTCTTCCAGTCCACCTGCCTGGAACGTCCTTCCCTCCCAACATTACTCAATTGTCAGGGTTCAGTGTCTCCCGGTGGTTGCTGGCAACAGTGGGTTGATCTCTCTGCCCCACTGCCCGAAACTCCACATGCTCCCGCACCCTCTTCACAAGGCTTCCTATGTTGAAGCCCAGTTATCAGTCCATCTTGTCAAGGACCTTCCTTGTTTGTTTTTTGTGTGTGTGTGTGTGTGTGTGTGTGTGTGTGGCATCATTGCCCTGGTGGGAGTAGGAAGCCCAGCCTTGCTCCAGGAGAGTGGCTGCTGGACCTGAACTGTCAACCCTGTGGGCCGCCGTCCTGCACACAACCACTAGGCCCCCAGGGTTCAGCCCCTTCCTTGTTCTTACCACCCCTCCACCTCACCAAGCATGCTGTCCCTCTCCAGGGACTGGCTCTCTTGAGAATGTGTCCAAAGCACGTGAGATGAAGTTTGGTCACCCTGGCCTCTAAGGAACATTCTGGCTGTAGTTCTTCCAAGATAGATTGGCGTGCTTTCCTTAGAAACCTCTGGTACTCTCAATATTCTTTACCAGCACTCTAACTCAAATGCAGCTGAATGATCGCTTCTTTTTAGGGGAGTATTGTCCTGGCTCCCTGCCCCCCCACCCCCAATATCTTCCCCCACCCCAGACACTTCTCTGCCTGCCTTTCTTTCTGCACCGGGTGTGTCTCTGGCATTCTCTGCCCTGTCTCAGGGCTTGGAACAGCATCAGGCACAGAGGAGGCATGCAGAAAGTGGAAGGTGCAATGAGACCCTGCTGGCTCGGACTCTGAGGCCACGCACCTCCTGGAAGCTATTTCACCAGGTCCCTCTGAAGGGCAGCCTGGAACTGGAATCAGAGATAACCAAGAGAAAACACTGAGAGCTGGGGCCCAGCCAAATCAAACATCCGGGAATTAACCAAAATAAACAGTAGGAGAGAAGCCACAATTACCGTGTGAGCCTGCAGTATTTACCCGATGGGAGAAAAGGTGGTTATGAAGAATCGTACCAGGTGGCCGGCCTCGGGGGGGGGGGGGGGGGGGGGGGGGGGGGGGGGGGGGGGGGGGGGGGGGGGGCTGGCTGTATGTGGGTGGGTGGGGGTCTTTAGTGTTCCTCCAAGAGGAGAGAGGGGCCGAGTGAGCCTCGTCATAGAGTGGAGGAGCTGGAGGCCAGGGAGGACACACTCTGAAGGTCACAGGGAGGGAGGCAGAGTTCAAGAGGCAGTGCTGTGTTTTCGACTCCTAAACCCTGGCTTCTCCTCCAAAGACCTAAGAGGACACCATCTGTGGCACCCACATGACAGAGGCAGGGTGGCACGTGGCTTTTAGC
>PVJH01028550.1:0-27212 GCA_004026705.1 Nesogale talazaci
TAAATTTTAGAACATTTCTTCATTTTTGTACTCCCTGTTATTAGCTGTTATTTCTTCCCAACCTCCCCTATCATATGCTAAGGAACCATTAATCTAGTTACTCTCTCTATAGATTTACCTATCCTAATTTCATATATTATTATTTTTATATGAAATTCTTCTTATTATTCTTTTTTAACTGACACCAATGGGTCATTTTGGGGGGGGGGGGATTTAAATTCAAATGCTGTTATATTGCCATATGCCTAGCTTTTAAAATTGTTTTTAAAGCATTTAAGAAAATGTATTTTGACTAATCTTTTTCTCTTTGAGTTACTCTCACTTACAGCTTTGCCCCAGTATTTCCCAATGCTATACACATGTGAAAGTACTACATTGAAAAGGTAGATTGGGGAAGAATTGATGCATTTGAATTGAGACATTGATGAAGAAGAATATTGAATATGTAATGAATTGCCTGAAGAATGAACAAATTTGTCTTGGAAAAAGTATAGGCAGGCTTCTCATTAGAAGTAAGGATGGTAAAGACTTTGTCTCACATATTTTACTCATGCCAGTCCCTAGCAAATGATTTTATGCTGGGTAAAGTGGAGGATCTTTGAAAAAGAGGAAGATGCTTCATGAGATGGATTGACACAGGGGCTGACACAGTGGACTCAAACAGAGTCACGCCTAGGAGGATGGCGACATGCTGGGCAAGGTTTCCTTATGTTGTGCATAAGGTTACTCTGATCAGCATCATCTTGACTCACTGACACTTAACAATACAGCATTTTCTTAGTTTAGCGTGATTCGGTAAAATTAACTTTATCAGCTTTCTTTTTCTTATAATTGGAGAATTTAATCGCATCACAATTTGCTGTTATGTGATTGCTTATCTGCCAATTTGATTTGCTCTCCAACAATAACTTTTCTTTTTTATTATGAATTGGGAGTTAATATATATACATATATATCATATCATTCCATAGCTCAATCATATCCAGAAGAATTGTGCAATTGCTACCCAAATCAGTTTCCAAACATTCTTTTTCTTTCTGGACTTCTTGACACCATCTCCTTTTTACCACAACGCCCCGTCTTCACTCCTGGGCCTCTCCTGAAACCCTTATTCTACTTGCTGTCCCTATAGGTTCATCAATCCTGATTCTCATGTACTTGAAAAAAAGGAAAACATATAACAGTACTTCAAGAGGGTGACCTTCAATGACAACACCTCTGAAATACACCCTGATATGAATGAACAAAAGCAACACAAAACAAAACAAAAATACAGAAAATGTTCAAAACCAGATCAGATCCAGCATGAAACTGACAACGTTTTCACAGTTCAAGGCAGACTTATGCCTTTGATTTTCTATAGCCATCTCTCAAATGCCCTCTGTTTAGCAACCCCTTTCCTGCAATCGTCAGTTGTGGACAGGAGTTCACTGGAGGCTTGTTTACTCTGTAGTTCTCATCCTTTTAGCTTTCTAACTTTCATTACTTTGAAATCAGGATTCTCACAGTTTCATGTTTTGTTTTAGACCTGGTCTTTCTTTCTTTTTAATATTTTATTGGGGGCTCTTACATCTCTTATCACAAGCCATACATTCATCCAGTGTGTCAAGCATATTGACATATATGCCACCATCATTTTCAAAGCATTCTCTTCCCTTTTGAGTCCTTGATATCTGCTCCCCATTTCTTTCCCCTCCCTCCATCTTCCCCCTCCCTCATGAGCCCTTGATAAGTTATAGATTATTTTTTCCATATCTTATATCATCCTTGATCACCTCTCACCCGCTTTTCCGTTATTCATCCCCCTGAGAGGGAGTTCTAGATTAACCCTTGTGACCTGATGTGGTATTTCTTGATTATTTTTTCTCTTCATCTATATTTTCTTTCTATTCTTGGATACATAATCAGGTGGATTTTAGAAATTCGGAGTCTTTTACAGCTCTTCCAATTCACATTTGCTAGTTATTTTTTATTGTGTTCTGAATTTTGTGAGAATTCCCAATCTTGCCAGTATCTTTATCTCTTTATTCCCACCCTTATATTTAACTCCAACCATAATTTCTTCTTATATTCTGACTTAGTTTTGTTAGGCTTAGTATTTATCAATTTGGTGTTTTGGCTTCACTGTTTTTTCATTTCTGTATTTGAACCACTGTATTTTATTGCCTCTGGATCCTCCTTTTTTAGTGTGTGTGGATGTGTTAGTCTGGGTAGACTAGAGAAACAGATCCACAGAAACTCAGTATAGAAGAGGGTTTTATATAATGGAAAAGTGTACATTAAGAAAGTATCCCAACCCAGTGTTGTCCAAGCCCGTAAGTCCAACATTAGCTCCTATGTCTAACAAATTTACAAAGTCCTCCCCAATCTCACAAAACACACGCAATGATGCTGACTGCAGGAGGAAAGCCAAATCAGTGAGCGTGTAAGCATCTCAGTGCTGAGGGATCTCTACCTGGCTGCTCCAGCACCCAGGGCTGCATCAGGGTAAGACCATGTGGCTTCTCCTTAGTGATGTCTCACAGAAAGTGAGCCTGGCCAGCTGAAGCAGGGAACTGGCTAAGGCAGATGCACCTTGCTCTGACTAACAAAAGACCTGAGAACCAGAAAGGTGAGGTTCACCGAGCCCTTTATCTCTCCACCCTTCAATTAACCCCACATGTGTTTATCAGCCAGGTTAACAAAATAAACCTTAGGTTCTCAGTGGGTGAGGGGGAGAGTATGTTGGGAAGCAGGAGTGGCTGTTTATCTTCAGGCGTGGCTCCAGGGAATGGTATCTCTGAGTATTCATACCCTTTTCCATTCCTCTTCCACCTTGGATTTGGTTGGCCTATGATCTTGCTGCTCCCATTGCTGTTGGGAGATGTTGAGACAGCCCCAATTCACAGCAGCCCCATGCACAACAGGGAGAAACTCGGTGCAGTCTGCTCCACCCTTACAAGCATCGTTATATTTGAGCCCGTTGTTGCAGCCCCTGTGTCAGTTCATCTGCTTGATGATCTTCCTGTTTTATGGTGACCCAAAAGGCATGATGCACCTTTTCAGGAGCTGGTCTCTCCTGATAAAATGTCCAAAGTTTGTTAGAAAAAGTCTTGCCATTGTCTCTTCTAAGGCCATTTTGGTTGTACTTCGTCCAAGACATATTTGTTTGTTCTGATACTGCCCTATGCTTTCAATATTCTTTGTCAACATTGCAATTCAATTAATCAGTTTTTCTCTAATCCCAATTCATTATTGAAGTTTCCAATGCCTATGAGATGATAGAAAATACATTGACCTGGGTCAGGCACACCTTAGTCTTCAAAGTGACATTCTTTCTCACCCACACTTCGAAGAGGTATTGTGCAGTAGAATGGCTCCATGTGATATGTCATTTCATTTCTTGACCGCTGCTTGCATGGAAATTGATTATGAATCCAAGAAAAATGAAATCCTTGACAACTTTTATCTTTTCTCCATTTATCATGATACTGCCTATGGGTCCAGTTGCAAGGATTTTGGTTCTTTATAGTGATTTGCGAAGTTATGACAGCTGTACATCAAAGGTTGTTAATAAATGTTACTCCAACCCTGACATCCCGTTCTTCTGCGTAGAGTCCAGCTTCTCAGATTTTTTTGCTCAGCATCCAGATCCAATAAGGACGGTGAGAGGATACAACCCCAACACACACTTTTCCTGCCTTTAAACCATACAGCATTCCCTCGTTCTGTCCGCACAAGTGCCGCGTGATCCATGTGCAGTCTGCCTGCCGCTGCACCACATTTTCTCATGATTCATCATCAAGCTTCTTGCCTTGACCTCCAAACTGGATCCTTGGCCTTGCTCCCTGGTCTTCATGCAGCAGCCTCTCGTGCCTCCGGTCTTGGCCTCTGCTATTTTAGACAGAGAGGGACTCCCTCCACCCCCTCCATGATGAAAGGGTTTATCTTATTTAATTATTTTTATTTTAAAAATAATTTATTGGGGAGTCTTCAGAGAGGGCTCTTGATGGTGTTCTTCATCTTGATGACCCCAGGAATTTTGTTCTTGCTTCTGAGATAGTTCTCTTATAACCAGGGGAATGGCAACAGAATTGGACCAAGTCCCTCTATTTATTTATTTTTGGCATGACTCCCCTCTGGTGGTCATGGGAGCTAACCAGCCTTGCTCCCAGAGAGCCGCCGCTGGATTTGAACTGCCAAGCCTGTGGACCCACAGTCCTGCACTCAACCACTATGTCACCAGGGCTCAGCTCAATTCCCTCTATTTCACACACCCTATTTGCATAATCATACCCAATAAATTGTGGGTGTAACAGAGACCTGGATAGAAGAGCTATATTAAGAAGTTCCACTTCACTATACAGCCTCAGATATTTTTTGAATGATTCTGCAGATTCTGCAGATTCAGCAGAATTGCCCAAGTGAGCCCAGTTAAATCAAGAAATTGTGGTATTTAGGACTTTAACTTTTTGAGTGGTTTGTTAAATAGTAGAAAACTGAAACATCAAGACACAGAACAATTGTTATCAGGATGATGGCTTCTGCTGGGCATCCTCAGGTACAGAGGCCCTGTACTCAAATACCTATTATTCTGGCTTTAAAACAAATGTTTTAAAAGAGAAGCAGGGTCTTTCTCCAAGCACTTCATCAGATGATTCCTCTAGAGCAGTGGTTCTCAACTTTCCTAATACTGTGACCCTTTAATGCAGTTCCCCATGTTGTGGTGACCCCCAACCATAAAATTATTTTTGTCGTTACTTTAAAATTTTGTAATTTTGCTACTGTAATGATTCATAGTGTAAATATCTGATATACAGCATACATTTTCATTGTTACAAATTGAAAATAATTAAAACAGTGGTTAATCATAAAACAATATGTAATTATATCTTGTGAAATATTTATTTCTAATTAAAAATAAATGAAAATTTGTCTTGAGGCATGGTGTAGCATAGGTAGCAGTCTTCATGCTGGGTACTTGTATATGGGTGGACCTGCCTGGAGATGGATAGAGGACTGGTGTCTCGGTTTTTAAGACAATTGGAAATTTGTGTTTTCTGATAGTCTTAGGTGACTCTTGTGAAAGGGTTGTTCAACCCCAAAAGGGTCTCAACCCACAGGTGGAGAACTGCTGCTGTGGAGTCTAGAGAGACTAATGTTTTCTTTTTAATTGTGTATTCTTTGTGAGGTTAGAGTGATTGAGAACCACACCCACTGTTCTGAGTACAGGCATAACTCATTTTAATGTGCTTGGTAAGGGTTATGTTTTACAGATGGAAGGCTTGTGGGAATCCTTTGTCCAGCAAGTATTATCTGTGCCATTTTTCCAACATCAGGCTCTCCTTTCATGTCTCTGCATCACATTTCAGTAACTCTCACCATATGTCAAATATTGTTGTAATGCTATTTCACTTTCTGTGGGCCGTGTTGGCACGGTGAGCTAGGCGATGGACTGCTAACTACAGGCAGCTCTGAGGAAGAAAGATGAATCCGTTGCTCTATAAAGATTTACGGTCTCAGAAGCTTCCTACAGTGGCTGTGAGTTGGAATTGACTTGATGGCAGTGGGTTGAGGTTGGTTTTGATACTGCACATGTACTAGACTTACCAAACTGGAGGATGTAAATCTTTAAAAGAACAGTAAACCTCATCTTTGCCCTTCCGAGAGACTAGTGAGTTTGAACAGCCAACTTTGTGGTTCAACACGAGGCTCTTTAATAGACTAGCCACTCCCTGCCACAGAATGCACTCCAACTTACAGTGTCCCTAAAGAACAGCATAGAACTTCCCCCTTATTTTTCGGTTTCTCCTTCAGGATCACTGGTGAATTTAAACTACTGACTTTGGAGTGAGTAGCCCGACATGTAACCCAATACATTACTGTGGGTCCTCTAATAGACTACTCAACTCACTACCACTGAATTGATCCTCACTCGGTGACCCTATAGGACAGGGCAGAACTGCGTCTTTGGGTTTTTGGAGACTTTAACTCTTTAGGGTGCTGCATTGTCATCTTTTTCTCTTAGAGCAGCTGGGAGGTTTCAACAGTCCACTTCATAGTTAGCAGCTCAGTGCTTTTTGTATTAGACTACAGCATAGTGAAAGCATAACTTTTATATGCAATTCGTCATACTATCGAGTGCTGCTGCAGCACAAATGCCACAAGTGAAGGGAGTTATAGACATGGATAGAAAAGTCATACTAAGAAATTTTCACTCCACCAGAGTTCCTCTCGCTCTGTTCATTCCTCTTTCCTTTTAACTCTTGTAACAGGGAGACTTGGTGGCATAGTGGTTATATGTTGGGCTGTGAGCTACAAGGACAGCAGTATAAAGCCGCCAGCTTCTCCTTGGGAGAAAGTTGGGTCTTTCTAGTCCCATAAAAGATGACAGTCTAGAACACTCACAGAGACAGTTCTACTTTGTCCTGTGGTGTCACATTGACTTGGCATTGACTCTGTGGCAGTGAGTGAAGATGCAAGATATTGGACACCACATCCCAGAAAAGCTTCCTCAGATTAGGGCTGTGACTGGGTAAAATGTATTGCATCTCACCCTTAATTTTCTTACATTTTATTGATTTATCTCAGCAGATCATATAACTGCCAAATTAAGTTATTATAATAACTGCCAAATTGCATCATTACATTATTACCCAACCAATGAGAATCATGACCCACCCAAGCTGGGGGGACAAAATTTAGTGCATTATAACTTGTACTGTGAAGTGAAATTACTTGGCATGGCTCTTCTATTCACAGTCATTGTAAATCCTACCAAATGATAGGATAGGATTGGAGAGTGAAAACAAAATAGAATGGATGCCATGGAAGGGGGTGGTCCGTCTCATCATTCCCCAGGGTATAATGTGGCCTGCAGACAAAAGGACTGTCTCCTTTAAGTTTTCTGATCCTGACTTGTAACTTGTCAAGTTTCCTAATAAATCCTGTAACTGTGAATATTGTCTGAGAGTTCTGTGTGGCTTTTGCAATGAACACTAAAACCCAGCAGAGAATTACAGTGTCCTTGGAGGAATGACTTGTGTCAGAATAGGATAAAGAAAGACAGAAGGTGGAGGCATGTCGAACTTCTGCTTTAAAGGAATCATCTTCAGGTAGATGTGGAGTTGGATTTCGCTTTCCCTTTGTGTATCCGGAGGAGGTCAAATGTGGACTTCACACAATTCCCTCAACTGAGGAACCCGAAATATATGTGGCTACTTTTAAGGTGATGTTTTATTTCAGCAGTCTGGAACTGAATCCACGATATTGAGGAGGTTTCCCTGTAACCCTCTGGAACATGTTTCAGAGTGGATATATTTCTGATTTCATATAATATGCTATCTTTTTTAAGGATTCTTGGTGATACAGTGGTTAAACTCTAAGCTTCAAACCAAAAGTAGCTAATTCAAACTTACCAGCCACCCTATGGAAGATGTGATAGTCTACTTCTGTAAAGCTTGGGATCCCTGCAAGCCAGGTCTACTCCATCCTACATGGTT
Source organism: Nesogale talazaci (assembly GCA_004026705.1). Lineage (NCBI taxonomy): Eukaryota > Metazoa > Chordata > Mammalia > Afrosoricida > Tenrecidae > Nesogale > Nesogale talazaci. The sequence goes on from PVJH01028550.1 coordinate 7,482, forward strand.
GCAATGATAGGAATGGACTCATTAGCAGTAATTTAAATTTTGATTTGGTTCTCTTTTACAGGGAGTTGTAAATCTTTTTTTTTTTTGGGGGGGGGACATCACTGCCCTCTGGTGGTCGTAGGAGCTACCCAGCCTTGCTCCTGGAGAGCTGCTGCTGTGTTTGAACTGCCAAGCCAATGGGCCGTAGTCCCACACTCAACCACTGCACCACCGGGGCTCAGGCCAGAATTGTAAATCTTTCAGCTCACTGATATCCATCTTGTTTTCTAGTATCCTTCTAGAGCTCTTTTGTGTATGTATAATTCTGCTCTTTTGCAAAATGCTTAACGTAATGTACTTTTGATGATGTTCTATTTGGATTTTCCCTTGAGTTTTATAATCTCATTCTCTGAGATTTCTGTGTATTCAGTGTGCTGTTATCTGCCTATATTTGTAGGCAAAATATTATCAGTGATTAAAAGGCCAAATGCCAGAGTCAGATTACTTTGGGTTGAATATAAGATGCAGCATTCAAAGCATGCACCTTGGCAAGACATTTCACTTCCTTTGATCATCCTCAAATTCATTTTGTAGCTTGAGGAGAAAATAGCAATGACCGTATCAGGTTGTTGAGTAGGTTAAGTGAAACAAAACCTGTAGCATGTCTAATACAGTGATTCAGAATGTGGAGCATACTTGGTGAATTGTTGATGATTTTATGGTGTGATTTTAAATTCAGCAATGATGAGTTCAATTTCCCCCTTATTTATCAAGTGAGCATAAGTCATAAATAAAAACCAAACAGAGTGTAGATGGGGAACCTTATGCCAAATCATCATGGGCAGAAAATGGCTATCAACATTTTTATGTTAGTTTTATTCGTACATAGTGTGGTGGTCATGTGCTTATGTTAATTTCATGATTGAGATGTAGGGGTGGAGTCTAGTTAATCTGAAGCTAGCTATTGAGTCGCCAATGAAGCCTCTGTGTGGGCATGACTTTCTGCTGAGACTTCTGGGAAATCTTGAGATATTTCCCTCATGGAAATGAGAAGCTATCTCCCCAGTTGTTGGGAGTTAGACTCAGAGACAATGAATTACAGACAAGACAAGATGGCAAAGTCCGAGGAGCTGAAGGAGCCAGAGGAGAAGCCACATGGCCTTACCCTGATGGAACCAGACCTCTGAAGCTGGCGAAGCCACGTGGAGACCCCTGCCAGTGCTGAGTTGCCTCTACCACCACTGGATGCTGTTGATGGACCCTGAGCCCTGGAAGCGAGGAGCCATGGGGAGACCCCTGCCAGTGCGGGGATTCTGTGCCCACTGGCCTATGACTTTGTGAGTTGGAAGGAGACATTATAGACTGGTATCGGGTATATGGGCTAATATCAGACTTATGCCTTTGAACTGGACTGGGTTAGGATGCTTTCTTAATGTCCCATTCCTCTTGTATATAAACCATACCTTTATATCCATATGCGTGTCTATGAATTTGTTTCTCTAGTCTACCTGGACTAACACACATAGTAAATGTTTTTACAAATCAATAAATATTATTTCACATAATTATGTTTATGGGTTATTCAATAATTGAACAATATAATTTTAAAAAGTTACTTCCTGGACAACATTGACTCTACAGTGCATCTAAGCCATCTAAACTCAGGGCCATCCTTGTGAGAGCATTGTTATGTGTCGACAGAGGAATTACTTGAAAACAGTCATACCACATTATTGTTAAGAGTATTGTGAGGACATAGTAGTATGAACTAAGATTATTGAAATGATTTTGAGGACCACTGCAAACAATACCAAATATTATTGAAGAAAAAATGGGAAGATTTTTTTTAATGGAAAATATTTTGGGTTTTTCCTAAGTTTTTTTTTTTAAACAGTTTAAAAGAAATATATTATATTGGGTGGTAGGTAGGAGTTTACCCAGCAAAGTAATTTCACCTTTCACAATTTTTTAGACAGATTGTTCCCCATCACTGACTGCAGTTTTTGTAAAGTGTTGACCTTGCCATTGTTTCCAGTCTGTTTTGTTTCCATTGATTTTGCTTCCCTTTCTCTCTTTGACTCTCTCCTTTGTTTTGGGATAAATATAGACTATTTAGACTCATATTTTGAGAGGGCACGTTAGTCATGGTTATGCTATTTATTTTCTAATCTAACCTATTGCTTGGCTGAAGGATGTGCTCAAGAGAGAAGGTCAACCATGTTCAAAGGTTATTTTATGAGGGATTCTAAAGCAGAAAATAGACAGTTGTACAGGAAAAATCTAGACTCTTTTCCTCCTGTAGGTCTGGTATTTTTGTGGAATTTGAGTTTTGTCCTATATGCCCCCACCCCACCTCATTCTATTTGGCTTTTATTATTTCTTTTAAGTGGACTGTTTCCGCTAGGTGTCATTGAGTCGGTTCTACCCTATAGGCTCCTATGTGCACAGAGTGAAACACTGTCCTCTTCTGCGCCATCCCTACAATTGTTCCTACAGTTGTTCCTTCAATCTAGCCCTCTGTGGGCCTTCCTTTGTGTTTGGGCTGGGGCCGAATCAGGCAGCCCCTGGATCAGGCAGCCCCTGGACCAGGCAGCCCCAGGCACCCCACAAGAAGGAGATGAACAACCTGCTGAACTTTGTAAACCCTTCCTCTGGCATTTCACAGAACTTATCTTCCCAAAGGACACAGCCCCTTCACAGAGCTTATCTCTCAGGGCCAGGAATACATCATGAGATAACAGTGTTATATCTGAATATTTTTGTTTAATAAAAGTTTCTACTGTATTGTAACAATAATTTTTTACTTATCCTTGTATAATAATCTTACCTCTTTTTTCCATCTTTAGCAAATCTTCTTTTTGTTCAGGTGTCCTTTCCTTTCATTTAGTCATGAATCCCCATTTTTGGAGTCTTTGCAAAAGTCTTCTCTGTAGTACATTTACTCTCATCTAATAATTCTTTTGGCATAAATTTAAAGCGGAAAAGAGATGCATAGCTACATATTTGTAGATATGGCATGTAGTTGGTAAAATATGTATAAGACACTTATGATGTTCTAGGTATTATTCTCAGCATTCAGAACCCAAAGGTTATTGAAACACAGTCCTTTCCCTCTGGGAGGACAATGTGATTTATTTCACAATTGTTTTCATTTTTTATCATATTCTTCCAGGAATGAAGAAAAATGAGCTTTATTTTTTTGTTTGTTTATGAAGTTTTCTTTTTTTTAAAAATATTTTTAAAGGATCACTAAAAAATTATTCCATTTGAAAAATACCTTAGAGAATGAAACACACGTGTAGATGTTAGAATGAGAATGAAAAACACACATGTGTAAAACACATATACATTTGTCTTTATTTTTGCTATTCTATATTTGGAAAGACCAAAGGAAGCACTTTATTTGGATTCACATCTCATCTTATTAGGGAAGTAAATGCGTAAATTAACATTCTAACAAAATTTTAGCACATATTCTATTAGAAAGGTGAAATATTATAATTTTTGACAGCTAATCAATAAGGAAGGCATTTAGTTTTACTACTTTCTGGGTTATTAGGCTGTTGAGTGAAAGCAATATAGCTAGTTAAAGGAGGCATCCATTTAATAAAAAGCATGAAGAATGCTAATTGGTCTTTAAGATATATGACAAGTTTCTAGTTTCCCTGTCTGATTTCCTTAGCTTGACATTTAAAAATTAAGTTCCAAAGTTCTCAGACATCTTTCTCTTTTCATATTGATCGTCCTTTATATCTGTCACTGACCAGCATTGAAATACAACACATAAATCACACTTATAACATTAGAAGGCTACAAAGAGTAACATAGCAAGTGATAAGAAACTGATAGGACCCTGGGTAAAACCCTTTTCAGTTAAAACCTTTTTTATATGAGGGAGTTGCTTGCCAGTGGCTGCTGTACTCTAAAGTCCAGTCTACAGAATTTGTGTCATTTGGCTCTTTATCAGGAAGACAATGGGGGTGGAATGTTTTATTGCACTCAGAATCCAGCATTCCTATGCTGATTGCCAAAGGGACTGTATCGACACCTTCAGGTCAGCACATCAACTGATTAGAAAGATCTCTGAGGTCTTTCAGGAGTCTTATCTTTTAATACTTCTTTTCTTCTTCTTAAAAGTCTTATTGGCATATAAGTCATATATCATACAATTCAATAGTGCAGTTATGATCATCACCACAATCAATTTTAAGACATCTTATTCTTTAGTGTACTAATTGTTACTAGGTCCCCATTTCCCCCAACCTCCCCTGCCATTCTCCCAAGAAACCATTAATACAGTTACTGACTATGTATTTACTTGTCCTGGATTTCATATACAGAAAAAAACCATAAAACTATTAGCAATGATAATACAGTAAAACAAAGAGAAACCTCTCTGAAAAGATTGCAGAAAAATTTCGAGAACAATTTTAAAATGGGTCGAAGTGGAGATGAAATGGATAAGGTGGTAATTTTTGATCTAACTGCGTCCGCAATAATCCACTTTCCAATACAGTCTTCATAATAGCAAGGGTATCCACGTCCCTGATCTACGACCAGACGGGGATTCAACACAACCTCAACCCACATGTATTTACCCTTCACATAAAGCACATTGGAAACACCTTTATAGTGCGTCAAAAGGGAGAACAAATGATAAGCTATTACATCTTTACCTAACGACATCTACCACAATTGGCTTTGCAATGCTCTCTGTCTAATAACCAGGCTATTAACATCCCATGACTATGGTCATAGGGATTCACTGGAGGCTTAATCTGTGTGTGGACTCTGAAAATGAACTTCGGGCTTCCACTGTCATCCATAGCCTTCCGAAAACCAGGTGTTCACAATTTAGGCTTTAATGTCATTCCCTCCTTTAGATTTAGATTTTATTATTTACAATTCTTGGATCACACAGGCTGGTATACTTCTTCCATATGGATTTAGGTGACTCCATTTAATCCTGCTTCTAACAGAATTAAAGAAGGTTTGGCCCTTTCAGGCTGCCTCCTTCTCTTGCAGAGAAAATCTCTTTATGATTTATTGAAGTCTTTACTGGACAATTACAATCTTTCATAAATGTGAACTCAAGCTTTGCATAACAATTTGGAAATAAAATAGATGTTAAAGATGATATATTTTGTGCATACAAAAATGCAATCAACTATTTGGTGAAAGGTGTTCTGGAGAATCAAAAGAGAAGTAGAAGTCCCAGTTCCTGTCTCCAGTGAGCATGCTAGGTAACATTCATTCCACTCTATTCTCAACCTGTTCTCTGCTCCAGGAAACCGACACTAGAGTTTCTATAAAGGAAATTCAGGGGTGTCTTTCTTTTATTTGAGATCAGTCAATGGGGGAATCCTGGTGGGAAGAGGAAGGGAGGGGAGTGAGATAAAGATTTTTAGTATTCTACTGACTTTCCTTTAATGTCATCTTGGACTGGCATCCGCAATAATCCACTTTCCAATACAGTCTTCATATGCCACCATTATCTTTCTTTCTGGGTCTAGTAACCGCTTTTTCCCTTTTTTGACACCAGTGACAATCACACTTTTCTACACTCAGATTTCTGGACTTTGTCTTGTGGATCACTCAAACAATGTCCAAACCTATTGTCATGGATTGAGTGGTGTCAGCCTTTGTTGCCTGATGGCTATTTGGGCTAGAATCTGATATGTAAGAGATTTTGTTTCTATGCATTGTGCGCACTACCCTTACTTCTGTTGACCATGACTAAATTGTTTTGAACAGATTCAAAGCCCCGGTTTAATATTCTTCTGAAAATATTTCTGTGAAGTACATTAAGGTCCCCCAATGCAGAAAAGCTCATGCTATTGATAGCACCAGCAAGAACAAAGAAGTATTGATTTGGAAGTGAAAAAAAAAAAAGGTTATTGAGCAAAAATATAGGTGTAGCACCAGTGAAAACTATTGCTTGGGATTTAAGCATGTCTACACAGCATCAAAATCACATTTAATGTCAAAGAACATATCATGAATGTTAGTGACACATGCCTGTATAGATATTTATAAGGAGATACATTGTGTTAACATAATCCAATATCCTAGAATTCTGTAATAACGATCAAATCACACTGTTGGGAGGAATTTTGGTGGGAGGAATTTTATTGGTACACAGGTTTGAACAATGTGCAGCTCTGATCATGATCATAATATTTGAGAAGGTCTCCTATCCCTGTTTACATATGTTGAAAAAAGACATACAAGACAGAGTATTAAAGGTAGCTACTAGTAGCAACCAAATATATTTGTCAACTGCCTAATTTAATGCAAGAAATTTGGTGATAAGTGTTTTCATTTACATTAACAGACTTCACTATTGAATACGCTACAGAATCATCTATTTTGCTTTTCTGCTCTCTTCTATAAACTCACTTTCTATTTCTAATGGATAGGAAATGAAAATGTTAAACCCAATTAATTCCTGACTCACATCTTTCACAGGTTAATCATTGTTAGAGATTAAATTGTGTCCCTCCCAAGATCTGTGTAGTAAATCTTAATCTATAGACTTGTGGTTATAATCTCATTTATGATTGGCTTGTATTTGTTATATTCATGATGCCAGGAGTGTCTTGAGTTAGTCACTTTTGAAATATAAAAGCAATTAAACAAAGGAGTAGAAGAAGGGATGAAGGAAAATCACCCAGGAGCAGAAGCTCAAAGAGAGAAAGACTCTACTTCTCCTCTCCTAAACTGTAAGAAGGTGAATTCATGTTTGTTAAAATCACCTGACTGTGGCATTTCTGTTATAGCAACATAGATAACTAAATTAATCACCTCCATTTCAAATTCTTACTTGCTCCATTTAGAAAGTCTGTATGTATTTATTTTTTAAATAGTAAAAAAGTATTCCTAATCATAAATTATTAACAATGCTTACCCAAATATGCTTCCTTAATCTGCTAACCCCTTCAAATGCTTCCTGGATTTGTACTACATACCAGCTCCTCTCTGGGGGTAGACCCATGCCCTTAAACAAACATCAAACTCCCTGTCCTCACCAAGCACACATTGAAGTGAGGGGAAACTGACAGTAAACAAAATAAATAAGTAAAATGTGTAGAATGTTGGTGCCGTGGAGACAATTAGCTCAAGGAGAAGGATTGTGAACAGTGGAGCAGAGATTGTGCTGAAGACTGAGTAATGTTGACTTTGTGGTGGGGAAAGTGACTGTTGTTGGGTGTCGTCAAGTCAGTTCTGACTTTTCACGACTTTATATCCCAAAGAATGAAACGCGGTCTGCTTCCATATCACCCTCATAATTTTTGTTTTGTGGAGTCCATTGTTGTAGCCACTGTGTCAATCCATCTTGCCAACAGTCTTTCTCATTTTTGCTGCCCCAACTGCACTAAGCATGATGTCCTTTTCCAGGGACTGGTCTAGTCTGAAAACATGTCTGAAAAATTTTAGGTGGCATTTCACCATCCTTGCTTCTAAGGAGCATGCTGGCTATGCTTTTTCCAAAATAGATATCACGATGATGCTTTCATTTTTTGGCTAATACCATCATTCAAATGCATCAATTCCTTTTTTTTGGGGGGGGGGAGGTGCATCACTGCTCTCTGGTGGTCATGGGAGTTACCCAGCGCTGCTCCTGAGAGCCACCACTGTGTTTGAACTGCCAAACCTGCGGGTCGCAGTCCCACACTCAACCACTTATGCTACTGAGGCTCAGCTCCTCATCAATTCTTTTTAGTCTTTCATATTCAATGGCCAACTTTTCTATGTATTTGAGGCAATTGAAAATATCATGACTTGTCTAGGATAAATTGTTTTTCCTTTGCTTGTATAGCTTTTGTGTAGTATTTGGAAAGAAGAAGTGAAGAAGGATTCATTTTGGTGTTTTACTTTTCAAAGTCAGGGCAGGACAGAGCAAGTGTTATTATAGCTCAGACATGAGGGACAGATTAACCAATAAGCAAAATAAGCAGGGGATTCTTGTGCTTACTTAGTAACTTGTAGTGAACAATGAGTATTACTGTTGGATGTTTGTACCCAACATACAATGAGTTCTCTACACACTAGTATGTAAGCACAAGGAAATCACTGTTTACCTTGTTTACTGAATACTCTGTCCCTGGCAGAGGTTGAAAATTTGAAGAGGCTTTTAACCTGGAGAAGGGGCTGTGGGTTTGGGGGAGCGACACATGCCAGACACACTGAGTAGTAGAATCTTTGAAGTGGTGAAATGACCCACTACAGATGAGTAAGTAAGCACAAGGAAACCTATGTTTACCTTTCTTTGGGTCATCTGACACTGCCAGCCATAGTATAGTTTATCTGCTGGCTCACTCATTGATGTAGAGTAGGAGGCGGGCCTGCAACTGCTCATCCATCCTCTGGGTCCTCCTTTAGTTTTACCAACTCCTACATATGGCACATGTTTAGTTCTGAGAACGGTGTCAGCTTCTCCCATCTGTCTGTATACCTGCCTACCTATATGTTACCCCAATTACTAGTGAGTCCGCCTTTTTGATTGAATCTGTACAAAATAGGCCTAACTAAAAAGAATAGGAGAGCCAAGCTCTAAAGCTGAGGATACCATTATTTAAATAGAGGTAAGAGCATTTTAGACAAAAGCCCTAAAGCAGGAGTATGCCTGATTTGTTTGAGGAGCAGCGTGGGAGTCAGTGAGGTAAGGTGACAATAAGGATGGGTTAAAGGGAATAGGGGATGAGCTCACAGCAGTAAAGGCAGGGGTGGGAGAGAATGCAAGCTGTGCATGGCCCTGTTGGGTCTTTGGGTCCTTATGGGTGCTTTTGCTGGGAATAAAGTGGGGCAGCTATTTGAGGACTTTGGAACAGAAGGGTGGCATGATTTAGCTGAGATAATGGCAAGAAGCCTCTGGCAGCTGTGTGGAAAATGAACTGTAAGGAGAAAGGATAGGTGCAGAGAGACCAGTTAAAAGACTATAATTGCAGGACCAGGGGAAAAGTTAATGATGGTTTGAAGCAGTGGCCGGATTCGTCATGATAGGAAGTGTTGGATTTTGAGTATTATGTGAAGGTTGTGAAGATCTGACTAAAGAAATATACTTGTATGAATAAAGAATTTGAACCACAGGCAGACTAAAATTACCCAGGGAGCTGCTATAAATATAGAAAATAAATCTGAAGGTAGAGTCCAGGGATCATACAATATTTTGAATCCAGGAAGGGGGCCATCTGGAAGGTGCAGGGGAGGAGGTGCCTTTGAAGCAAGAGGAAAACAAGGTGAACATGTTGCCTCAGAGCCTGAAGAGAGATCAACTATGTCAAATATGCTGAGTTATTAGGTAAGCTGTGGCAAAGGCTTGCCTATTGTATTTGGTAACCTGAGGGTTGCTGAGGACACTGACAAGGGCTAGTGAGGGTATATACCTATTTACTGGACACATATTCAAGATAAAATGGAAGAAGTGGAATAGCAGATGGCAAAGCTAGACAACCCTTTTGAATTTGGATGTTATATGTATCAATTTATAATCACAGTTAAACGTATACTTGAAAGGACAATCTTATTTTATAGACACTTTGCTAGAAGCAATCAACAGTGACCATTACTTTATTTTTTGTTCCTATGTGTACCTATGTGTACCTTTCCATTCAGCTCCCATAGAGGATTCATCTCATCTTTATATTCTTTTCCAATGTTCACATACTTGCGAAGCTCAATGCATGTATTAAGTGTTTGTCAGACAAAAGTTACATTTATTGGCTGCTGTGTTAGTCTGGGTAGACTAGAGAAACAAGATCATATGGATATCATGCATATGCATATCAGGGATATCAGGGAATGGTTTATATACAAAAGGAATGGAACATTGAGAAAGCATCCCAGTCCATTCCCGTCCAGTTCAAAGCCATAAGTCTGATATTAGCCCATATACCTGATATCAGTCTATAAAGTCTCCTTCTGACTCATGAAGTCACAGGCTAGTGTGTGCAGAATCCCGACGCTGGCAGGGGTCTCCACATGGCTTCTCACTTCCTGGGCTCAGGGTCCATCAACAACATCCACTGGTGGTAGAAGCAACTCAGTCCTGACAGGGCTCTCCACGTGGCTTCGCCAGCTTCAGAAGTCTGGTTCCATCAGGGTAAGGCCATGTGGCTTCTCCTCCAGCTTTTTCAGCTCCTCGGACACTGCCATCTTGTCTTGTCTATAATTCATTGTCTCTGAGACTGACTCCCAACAACTGGGGAGATAGCTTCTTATCTCCACGAGGGAAATATCGCGAGATTTCCCAGAAGTCTCAGGAGAAAGCCATGCCCCCCAAAAAGGCCTCATTGGCTACTCACTGGCTATCTCCTGATTAACGGCTAGACTCCACCCCTACATCTCTCTCATGAAATTATCATAAGCACATGACTGCCACAGCTGCTTTCTCTGATAGTATAGTGAGTTACACATTGGGATGCTAAACATAAAGTAAGCAGTTTGAATCTACCAACAATTCTTCAAGAGAAAGATAAAGTTGTCTACTATTATAAAAATTTCTAGCCTTGTACATCCAAGGGAACAGTTCTGTCCTATAAGATCACTAAAAGTCAGATTTGACACAAGGGAAGTGGAATTTTGGGACTTTGAGTTAAATGCTTTATTTATCTCTATACACTGCTTAGGAATATTGAAGAGTTCATTTGGGTATGATTTTCGTATGATAACAGCTGAAGTTTTTCATTCTTTTATAATTATTGCTAATCACTGATGGGAGGTATGTAATGGCTGTTTTTTGTTGTTGTTGTTGCTGTTGTTGTTGTTGTTTGGGCATCCTTGCCCTCTGGTGGTCGTGGGAGCTGTCCAGTGCTGCTCCTGAGAGCCGCCGCTGGATTTGAATCGCCAAGCCTGCAGGCCGCAGTCCCACACTCAACCACTCAACCACTGGGGCTCAGCTGTAATGGCTCCTTTAAAAGAATTATGGAAGATGGTGTCCAGGTAGAATCACCCAAGGAAATTAAAAGTTAAGGAGGTCTATAGTGAGAAGCTAGGTGCTAAAAATTGATTCAGTGTACTAGAGTCTGGTTCAGAAATACCCCATCAATTTTTTCCCATGGAGTGATTCCAGAACTAGCTGAAAGATTCTACATTCACTGTTTCTGCCCACAGCCTGTTAATTCCTCACCAGATCCACCAGGACAGCACCTATTACCTCTTCCTATGTCCAAGATAAGAGACTCACAGCATGCAGTAATTTCCCCAGGCTGATGTCTAAAGCTGGGCATAATTCCAGGCTCAAAGAGAACCTCTGAGAACTAGCCATAAGACCTCACACCTGAGTTTCCCTCTGTGTTACCCACCCTGCTCTTACATTCTCAATCTTTGCATGTCCCTCCCCAACCAGGAACCAAGCGATTACATTAACCATCCCCTTTCCCCTCTCCTCAGCTCAAAACCTTCCAGTGTGTGTAGCAATAGATAATTAGTTACTAATTTGCAGTAACTAAGAACCCCCTGGAATATTTACCTGTAATATAGCTACACTATAGGACTGAAAGTGACAAAAGAATGCAGCCAGGAGAGAATTAAGATCTACATAGCCCCCCCAAACCACTCGACTAATCTGGTCTGGTCCTCCTTTCTTGGGGGACAGTGCAGCATAACCCTGATATGAAGGCACCCCACTGCACATTATAAAAAGAAAACCTTTTTATTTTTAAATGCTTACAATTCCAGACTGTGTTTATTTGCACAACTTTGAATGTAAGCAGCTGGCTACCTGGTCTTGGTCTATTAGCATATTATTAGCATAACACAGCAGGCAGAACTCTAATCCCCTGAGCACAGACTAGGATTTTAACATAACAAAACAGGAAAATTCAGGGGCTGTAAGCCAAAGTCCAAGCCAAAAACTGGCTCTACCTGTTATGGACTCCACAGAGAGTCCATGCAAGACTGAAAATTGGAGCCAGACAGTCTAAATCAGACTCATGGCCATGCTGCAAGCCCGTCCAACTTTGTCTAATGGCATACCTACAAGTTGCCAGTCTCAGCACACCCTCTAAGACCCCATACTGCCTCCAGGGCCTTACCTACACAACAGCCCAACCCACCACCATATTAGGCCATAGTCAGTCGCCAAAATCACTTTTACTAGTCACACAGAGAAAGCTATGAGATTCTCAGACTCCCAAGAACATGGCACCCAGTTCTTCCTAAATGACACGCAGACAGCAATATAACTCAGCACCCTCAATAAAAAAACAAGAAAAGCAAAACAACAGCAGAAGAAATCCTAAACCTAATGACACATACATAAGAAACAGATGTTGATCTGCATCAATAAGCCATCTTTAGAAGGCTGTTTGGAGCAATACAGGATATGAGGGAAGCAATGCAGAATAAGAATGCAAGGATAGAAGAGATGAAGTTCACAGTATAGGGAATGAAGTCCACGCACCAAAGGGACTTACAAAAACTAATGGAGGAGGTAGCAGAAAGAAAACACAAGATCACAGACCTCACCAACAGACATAAAGTGGTGGAGGATTATACCAGTGATCTTAAGAACTTCAACAAAATGGAAAGAGAGTCAAACAAGGAAGAAAACCTGAGAACAATGTCTGATCCTATGAAGAGGAACAATATTTGAATCATTTGTCTTCCAGACACAACAAAGGGCTATAGCTAAATTGTTGAAGGAATTCCTGTAAACAAACTCTCCCATGTTAATGAATGAGAATGAGACATTCATATAGGAAGCAGAAAGGACACCAATTAGTGTAAACCCCAGGAAGAACTCAAGAAGGCACATAAGACTTAAACTATCTAACTTCCATAAAAGAGAAAATTTTAAGAGCAGTAAGAGAAAAAAAAGGTAGTTATATACAATGATGTTTAGGTAAGAATATGCTCAAACCCATGAACAGATACCATGAAGAGGCGGAGAGTGGAGTAAACCTTCCAAAAGCTGAAAGAAAAAGCATCAATCTGGGTATCCTCTACCCTCCCAAACTCTATTAAGATAGAGAGCAAGGTAAGAGACTTCCTGGATAAGGAAGAGCTCAAAGAATATGTTATAAGACACCCAACTCTGAGGAAAATAATTGCCAACTCATTGGGTCAGAAGACCAACATACACCAAACATAAGCATGAAACCACCATATCACTCAACTCCAACAAAATTGGCATCAATGTACAAACCATAACAAGAGACAACAATGGACATTATATTATGCCCAAATGATCAGTAGATGAGGAACCAGTAAGCATAGGAGCCACATGGAGACCCCTGCCAGTGCTGAGTTGCTTCTGTCACCTTTGGATCCATAAGACTTTCCACTTACTGGCCTGTGATTGTCTCTCATTCGTTTTTATTGCGTTGCTGTGTGAGTTTAAAGAGGAATTTATGGACTAGTATTGGATATATGCTACCGCACCATAAAGCTGGAGATCAACAAAAGGATGACCAGAAAAAAAGGACAAACAGCTGCAGGATGAATAATGATCTTCTGCAAGATAAATGGGTACTGGCCGAGATGAGAGAGAAGTTTAGAAAGTTTCTAGAAACTAATGAGAATGAGAATGCAGTGTACCAAATCCTATAGAATACAGCAAAAGCAGCTATCATAGGAAGTTTGATCGTTATTAATACATATATGAAAAAAGTCTTATGACTGATACACTATGACAAAACCTTCAGCAACTAGAATAGAGTCAACAGAACAATCCCTCCAGGAGCAGAAGAAAAGATATAATAAAAATCATGGCAGAGTTAAATGAATGGGAAGACAAGAGAACAATGCAAAAAAAAAAAATCAATGCAGACAGAAAAAACCAACGCTGGTTCTTTGAAAAAATCAACAGAATTAATAGACCACTGGCATATACATACAACGAAGTACTATACCTCACTAAACAGTACTAATGATCACATGAAGCACACCATCTCATGGAAAGAGTCGGAGGAAATTATGCTAAACGAAGTAAGCCAATCATGAAAGGACATTTACAACATGGGACCACTGAGGTAAGTATAATCAGCACAATAGTTATAGAGGTACATTCTGATATACAGGCAAGTGGGTGGGGGACAGTCCAAATCCAAGGATATACATGTCATTCTAACACAAAGAAGGGGAAAGAGAAGTGGGATGGAGAGAGGGAGAGAGAGAGAATAGAGGGGAAAAAAGGAAAGAGGGAGACAATGGGCACTGGGAAGTAAGGCACTAATCCACCAGAGGGAGGATATTATTTATGTCTTCTCAGAAATAAGGGGGTGAGTGTATACCCCAGTATGGCACACCAAACAAACCTTGGGGGCAACATAACCACATGGTGCAACTCATAAACAGAGGTCCGCAGAACAAAACTTACCCACCTACCCCACTAGAAGTATGTGCTACAGAGGACAGCATTGCAACTAAAGGTTGGTGAGAGGGACTGGCCTGACATGCTTATACAGGAGCAGATAAAGAAGGAAAAAGAGAAAGCAAGGGACTAGGTCACATAATTGTCACACCAAGCCCTGAGGATGATGGTCCTGCACAGAGCTGCTAAGATATAGAGAGAACTGTAGGGCTAACAGCTTGAGACAAGATGTCCCCTTGCTTGAGAATACAGCTACAGAGGGCAATATTGGGAAGACACGATTGGGAGTGAGTCTGGTTTGACCACCCTACAATGGGGTGAACCAAGAAGGGAACGTAATGGATCAGCAATGGGCCCAAAGCCAAGCCACAAAACCTCTGAGGAGCCCCCAAAATGCACTTAAGGTTAGAAGGGGCATTTATCGGATCCATCCAGGACCAGTGGGGAGATAGTCATAAAGGTCAACAGACAGACCCGAAAATGTGCATGCTTTTTTCAGGGTTTTTTTTGCTAGTTTTTTTCTTTTTTTTAAAATTATTCAGTATTTTAGTTTTCTTTTTGTTTTCTCTGTGCTATTGCTGATTTGCCTACCAATATAAGATAGTTATGGGAAGGAAGCCCAAGGAAAAAGCAATGGAACTGATGGTTCTGGAGGAATCTGGGATGAGGAGGAAACATGGAAAATGAGTGGTGAGCCAACAATTTCATAGGCAAGGGAATAACTAGGAAATTAAAGCTATGAGGAAGATCTAGAGAATCTGGTGGTGTGGGAGCAACAGCAATCTAGCTGAGAAGAACTATTAAGAAGTAGAAGAAGGGGGAGTGTGATTATGGGGCAGGAGGAAGATAAAAGGAAACAGAGGAAATATATAGACTCAAAGCTATGGGTAGAGGTATAAACATTGGTGTGCACTATGTAAATATATTAGTTAATAGAATAGA
This sequence comes from Nesogale talazaci, assembly GCA_004026705.1. NCBI lineage: Eukaryota > Metazoa > Chordata > Mammalia > Afrosoricida > Tenrecidae > Nesogale > Nesogale talazaci. The sequence continues at coordinate 22,717 of PVJH01028550.1, forward strand.
GGTATTGGCCTATGTACATATATTCATATGCCAATACATTGAAAAAGTGGATGAACTTTGTGTCTCTGCTCAAGCCCTTCCTCAACACAAGAATACTTCATTCTACCAACTTGGCATTCCATGATGCTCACTCTCTTAAGGTGATTGCTGAAGATAAAATGGGTACATAAGCAAATGTGGTGAATAAAGCTTCAAAAGATATAGCATCTTGGATCTTGAAAGCTTGAAGCTAAACCACAGATCATCTAGGAGAGAATTAGCAATCCTATGTGGAAAAAACATACAATCCTGTGTGATCACAGTTGTTGACAAAATCAGGCAAGCACCAGAAGTCCCCAAACAACAACAAAAAAGCATATTGTTGAGAACAAAGGCGGTCAGAGCAGTGAGCCTAAAATCCACCTGCAAACAACAGGACATCCCCTCACAAAGGGGCCACAAGAAAGGGATGAGTTTACCAGGGCACAGTATAGTATCAAAGAAACACACAATATTTCTCTAGTCTTTGAGGCTTCCTCACCCCTTACTTTCATGATCCCAGTCCTGTCTTTGAGTTTTGGCTAGATTGGAGCATGAAATTCAGGTCAGATAACCCCCCCAGGAACAGAAATGTGAGTAGTGTTACCAAGAGGGTAGTGGGAAGGTAGGGAGAGGACTGGAGAAAGTGGGTACTGATTGCACTGATGCATAATTACACCCCCCAAGGGTGATGAGCAACAGAAATGTGGGTGAAGAGAGACAGTGGTCCGTGTAAGATATGGAAACATTAATAATTTATAATTTATGAAGGGGTCAAGAGGATGGGATTGGGGAGGGAGGGATAAAAGAAGAGCTGATACCAAGGGCTCAAATAGAAACTAAATATATAGAAAATGAAGATGGCAACATATGTACAAATATGCTTGAAATGCTGGTGTATGGAATAAGCTGTAAGAGCCCCCAGTAAAATGATTAATAATATAAAAATAAAAGAATTACATACTGTCCCAGAACAAGGAAGCAGAAGAATAGTCAGAGTTGAATTGAGAAAAGTAAAGTGGAGTTTATAGATTATGTAAACTTTTAAAAAGTAAACTTTTAAAAAGTAAACTTAGAATTTTTATAGTGATGTATTTAAACTTTGCTTGATGCAAAGTAGGAAAATGTTTTTTTTAAAGATATCAATTGTATTTCAAGCAACCTCTTTAATGAAAAGTTTAAATATTTAAGAAGCATGAAAAGAGCTGAATTCAAGGAAGGGATGAGTCAGCTAGGGTGTAATATGGAAGAGATGAAACACACACCATTCCTTGACTTCTAGAATGCTTGCCCCCCCTCCCCTCATGACACCAGTTCTACCTTATAAACCTGACTAGTCTGGAGCACATACACTGGTACAGATAAGAGCTCTTGGCAAACAGAATGAGGACAGATACAACCCCCAAGAACAGTCATGGGGGTAGTGCTATCACGAGGGTAAGGGAATGGTGGGTGGAGGAGTGGAGAAATGGGGAACTGATTGCAAGGATGTCACATAACACCTCCACCCTCCTGAGGGGCATGAGCAACAGAAGCATAGTTAAAGAAAGACAGCAGAGATATGAAAACAATAGTAATTTACAATTTATCTAGTGCTCATGAGTGTGGGGGTTGGGGAGGAGGGAAAATGGAAGGGCTGATACCAAGGGCTCACGTAGGAAAAATGTTTTGAAACTGATGATGGCAACATATGTACAAATGTGCTTGATATAATTGACACATGTATGAATTGTAAATAAGAGCTATAAGAGCACCAAGTAAAACGATTTACTGAAAAAGGGCTGAATTGTTTAATTGGAACTGTGAAGAACCTAGAAGAAATATTAATGCTTGTTAGATAAGAGATCTAGATAAGACATTATAAGTAAGCTTGTTAAAGAACAGGGATGAAATAAGTATAGGAGTGAGAGAAATGCAAAGTTAAATCAGAGTGTTTTTCAAAAATCACAGAAATCTTTATTAAACAAAAAGGAGGAAATGTAAAGTTTCTTGGCATATCCTCCATTTTGGATTATATTCTGATAATGATGTTTCTATCTCTTTAGTCCTCCTTTCAAAGAATTCTGTGAGCTTTCATTATACCCCATTCACACTACAGCTCTGGCATCCTCAAGGCACTCAGATAAATCATAAATGTTTTTTGAGGCTTGAAAATAAAAAGAAGTCTGAAGGTTAGATGGGGTGAGGCTTCCCAATCAAATTATATAATAGGACAGCCCTTGCTACTCTTGAGGGATGAGCAAGAGTATTGTCATGATGGTAAGGCACCTTTTAGCATAATATCCTGGCCTTTGTCTCACCAATGCAGTTTTCACTTTTCTTCAAACTTCTTCAATAATGTGTCTCTATGATTGCCACATGTCCTATGAGAAACTCTATAAAGACGATCCCTTTAGTAACCTAAAAAAAAAAATCTCCATACTTTCTGAGCTCTCTGAATTAAAACAAAACAAAAACAAAAACAAAACAGTTTTATTGTGACAGAATCTACACATACAATTCAATAGTTCAATGATATCCTGACTTGAATTTAACTATTTGTCAGATCCTCTGGGAAACCATGATTTGATCAGGCCATGCTTTCTGAATCATTTTCACAGTTCTTTTCTCTTTTCCATTTGCTCCATAAAATCTTGCTTAAAAGAATGAGGGAAAGATCACCAATTTGAGTGAATTAATCTCCATGCACAGCTTTTGGCACTCATTGAATGGAAAACTTGCTGAGGCTAAAATGTTTTCTTAAAATTGGAAATATTAAATAATTTGCAATCCCCAATGCAGTACAGATTGCATCAGAAGCAGTTCTACAGTTTTCTGTCACCAGTTTCTGAAATTCAGCTGCAGTTTCTTTAGTTATCAATCTGTTTGTACCCCTTATCTTGACTTATAGTTGAAGTCTTCCTGAGACTTCATTAAAAAGCTTGAGCCATATAAAAATCACATTGGTCATCATCCATTTTGTTACCTCAAATACTAGGCTTGCTTCTGGTTATATTTGATCTGGTGGTTCAAAAAATGACACCAGTTTCTGCTCATCAGTTCTAGTTCTTGAAATACAGAACTTACACCACTCTTCACTCTGCTTGCCCATAAAAAAAAAAGCAGGATATTTTTAGTGTAGTGTTAGCTAGCTTGAGCTAGAGAAAGTGCACTCTGGCTTTATTTAGTGTATGTTGTACTAAATATTTAGGTCAAGTTGTACTTTACATAGCTTCTTTTGATCCAAAGATATATTTGAACATTGCAATTTGCATGAACTTGGACTTTTCCCCAAGTATCATTGCATCTTTATTAGGAGCTGAATAGCAGGCAGTTCCAACTTTTTATCCTAAGAAGGGGCCAGAAATAAGATTTAAACTCATTGCTATTGAATTGATTCTGACTCAAGGCATGTGACCCTGTAGAATTGTCCCTGTCAGTTTCCAAGTCTATGACTCTATATGGAAATAGAAAGTCTCATCGTTCAACTGTGGAGTGGCCGATAGTTTTGAATTGTTGACTTTGTGGTTAGCTGTCCAAAGAGCCCTTCTGATATGCTGGGTTATAGTTTTGACTGAAAACCATAAAGTAGCTATTTGAATACATCAGCCACTTAGAGAAAGATGATACTTTCTGCTCCCATAAAGATTTTGTCCCAATGATATTATTGGGAGCTCTTACAGCTCTTATAACATTCAAGACATCATTTGTATTGAGCATATTTTTACACATGTTGTCATATTTATTTTCAAATATTTTCTACTCGAGCCCTTGGTATAAGCTCCTCTTTCCCCCGCCCCACCTTTTTTATGAATCATTTTATTGGGGACTCATACAACTTCCCTCATGATCCACATATACATCAATTGTATGCAGGCCACATTTGCACACTTGTTGCCATCATCACTCTTAAAACATCCTCCCTCCACTTAGACCCTCAGTACCAGCTCCCCATATTTCCCTTCCCCCCTCCTCCCATGAACCCTTAATCATTTACAAATTGTTACTACTTTTTCATATCGTATACCGTCCAATGAATGTGTCCCTTCACTCACTTCCCTTTTGTCCATGCCCCAGAGAGGAGGTTATATGTAGATCCCTGAAATTGGTTCCCCCTTTCTATTCCACCATCCCTCTACCCTCCCAGTATCACCATTCCCACCACTAGTCTTGAGGGAACATCTATTCAAAATTCCCCATGTTTCTGACTCCTGTGTATATCCCCTGAATTTGTTCTAACTGGATTTGTCTGGTAGAATTTGGATTATGATAGTGGGTGGGAAGAAGCATTTGAGAACTAGAGGAAAGTTGCATATTTCATTGGTACTACACTGTACTTTAAATGTCTCATCTCCTCCCTGCAATCCCTTTGCAACAGGATGCCGCTTCACATACATATTGATGGGCTTTGGGTCTCCAAACTGTTCTCCCCCTCATTTATAACGATACAATTTTAGTTCCATGATGCCTGACACTGGACCCTTCAATACCTCCTCGTG
>PVJH01028551.1:0-27214 GCA_004026705.1 Nesogale talazaci
CTGGGAGGATGAAAGGAAGGTTAGTAGAAAGTGCGAACTGATTAGAGGAATCTACCTATAACCTCCTCTCTGGAGTATGAACAACAGGGAAGTGGGTGAAAGGAGACACCAGAAAGTGTATGATATGACAACATGATAGCAACTTGTAAACTATCAAGGTTTTATGAGGGATGGGGGTAAGCATCAGGTTGGGTATATGGACATAATACTAGGGACTCAAGTAGAAAGAAAATGCTTTGAGAATGATGATGGCAAAAATGTGCGAATGTGCTTAGGTAAAATGGATGGATGTATGGATGGTGATAAGAGTTGTATGAGCCCCAATAAAATGATTTAAAAAGTGCAAACACCCTCAGAATGGAGCAGGGTCTTTATCCGAAGGGGTCGGGGGGGGGCAGTAGATAGAATAAGATGGAAAAGCCAAGAACTTCATATGCCTTATTCAACATTGTCTCCTTTTCTGTTTCGGGTTACAGACTTGCCACCCAGAAACGCAGTCCAGTTTAGAGAACTAGAAACTTAGGACTACTGTATGGCACATTTATGTATCACAAGAATGGATTTCAACTTCTGACTAGACTGTGAATCAAATTCATTCACCTGACTTCAAACTTCCTAATGGCACTATATCCTGTATGTACAGAGGGAATTGATTACATACTAAGAAGCTACAGAATGGTGAGTACTACAGTGACCTACGATATTTGTTTGATGCTGAATTAGGTTATAGATAGGAATTGTTGGGAACACTATGCCCCAAGACCTGAGATTCCTCCATAATGTAAAGGCATGGAAGAGGCAAGGGACAAAAAGCTGTGTTTTATGAAACATTCTATTGATATGAAATATGGATGTGGTTTTCAGAACTGGATTATTGTGATGATTTCCTTATATGACTTGGGGTTGGTTACAGAAGGCCTCAACATCCAGTTTAGGTTTTTGGTCAGTATGATGGGCAACAGAACTTCCTGAACAGAGTCTGTATATGATGCTCTACCAGAGAACATGAATGATCAGGTTGTGCAGAGTCACCCTGAATTCATCACTGCTGTTTTAACTATTCCCTTCAGACAGTGCTGTATTTTCTAGAAAGTTCTAAAAATGGTAGGCAGAACTCTTATATTCTTTAGGGACTCAGTCCTCTCATGGCCTCATTAAATCCTTCTAGTGAAAATATGTCCAGTTAGTCAATGTATGTTAATTTCCTATTCATTATTTTTACTGAAGCACTCCTCACTGATAATAATCCCTAGGACTACAGAAGGACATCCTGTCCAGCTTTGCACTACATTCACAATGCCTAACATTAGTTGCCTCATTATTGTGCTATTATTAAAATACAGCCATGATGGTGTTTCTTTTCTCTCTTTAACCAATAGTGTCCTTTCCTCTAGACAATTCTATCCCTGTAACATGGCCCATGAATGGAGGATGATATCTCACCACATTACTTTTTTTGTTTTGTTTTTGTCATTCACTGAAGCACTTTTAATTCTTCTTACACAATGCTATGTTGCTGGGGCTTGTTGTTCTCACATAACATTAGACAATCAAAATTTGTGTCATCTCAAATAATTGTGCATTTCATACAAAAAACATACAAATTAAAAGAATGAGTAACTTTACAGTTTTAATTGAAATGGATTTTCCAACTCAAAGGATGTAGTAGCCTCTGGGGCTCTGGCAGCCAACATCAGCTAAAGAAAGGACATTTGGTCACCAGTCTCAGATTCTTCCACCATGTAGGCTGCACACAGCAAACACTGGCTGCTTCCCATATCCTACTATCCTCTGGATGATTCTGGAGCCAACAGTTTGTACTGTGCACACCCTGCACAGACTGGCCAGGCCTCATCCAGCTCAGTTTTTGATAATAGGCTTGAAATCAAGGATGGACAGGACATTGAACACAGACCAGTGGACTGTTATCACGAATACAAGGTTGAAATCAGCAACAAATCTGACAATCAGTGTTGCTGCCTGAGAAGGCTTCAAGGACCATTCTGTCAAAGGCTTCTAGGTTCACCAAGACCAGCATGAAGTGCCAACGTGTGCTGTATCCTGCTTATGTCACAGATGACCACACCTGAGGGAAGTCTGTCTAAAAGCCTGGAGGTGGACAATGGAGGGGCCTGGCTTGTTGTACTCCTGTTTGTTGATACATGTGGAGTCACCAATCCACAAGGAAGACTTGTATTCAGGTGGTGCAAAGATTTGACCATCGTGGTGCTGGGAGCAAGTGCTGCTATCTCCCTCTGCAATGTAGTCTGGGATGTCAGGGGACATGGTGGTCCTGCCGGGCAACACTGTGTTAGCGTGCTGGTCCTTCTCATGTCCACAACATACTTCATGATGGCGTTGAAGGTGGTCTCGTGGATGCTGCAGGACAGAGTGCTGGAAGAGTGCTTCAGGGCAGCGGAAACGCTTGTTGCCATTGCCGGGAGTGAAGATCTGGATGAGTGCCTGATCCTAGATCTTCTCCAAGGATGATGAGGAGGCAGCGGTGGCCATCGCCAGATCAAAGTCCAAGATGAGGTAGCAGAGTTTCTTGATGTCATGCACGGTCTGCTACTTGGTGGTGATCATGAAGCTATAGCCTTACTCGGTCAAGATCTCCATGGGAGAGTGGCTCAAGTTGTGGCCTGCTAGGTAGAGATGCAGAATGTTATGGGGCAAGGCGTAGCTGTTATTAATGGGCCCACTGTCCATGACACCATCCTGGAATCCATGACAATGTTCAGGGTGTGACTGGATCACACAGGGACAGCATGGCCTGGATGGCCACGTCCATGGTCTCCAACATTATCTGGGTCATCTTCTCTCAGTTGGCCTTGGGGTTATGAAAAGCTCCATCAGCAGGTGCTCCTCGGGGGCCACAGGCAGGCTTGTTGTAGAAGGTGTGGTGCCTGATCTTCATGTCGTCCCAATTGGTGACTCCATTAGGAACTTCAGCCTCAGGATGCCTCATTTGCTCTGTGCCTCATCACGCATGAAGCTGTCCTTCTGACCCATGCCCACCAAGAAGGGCCTCGCAGAGCGCATCTTTACCAGCAAAGCCAACCTTGTGCATACCAGAGCAATTACCACTGACTAGTTAAGTTATTTCTTCATCCATGGCGATAGGAGAGACACAAGGTGGTGCAGTGGGAACTTAGTGGCATCATTGCTTTTTAATAGCATTTGCCTTGTACTTCTCTAAGTATGAACAATAAAAGCAATACACAAACAACTGCAAACTTGGAACCATAAAAGCAATTGCAGCTCATAGCAATCTTAAAAGTAGAGGGCACAAGTGACCACATAGGTTTCTTACTCTGGAACTGTGTGTGGACGTAGAAGGCCTCTTCTCTCTCACACTAAGTGCCTGGAAGTTTCAAACTGCTGACCTAGACCAAGCCGTTAGGAGTAATGTGCTGCCATTACTCCTTCTTTCAAGATAAATTTGAGTATTCTACTTGAGGTCACCCCCAAATTTAAATGAATTAATTTGCATGCTCTTATTCATTGTCCATTTTAAAATATGCACATGGGTTGATGAAAATGTCATCATTTGAGCCTAGTTTACCTTAGTCCCAAGAGACAACTTTGATTTTTACACTTCAAGTAGGTCCTTTGCAAGTGATTTGCCCAGTAAATCATGTGTTTGATTTCTTGGCAGCTGTTTCCAAGGATATGATTATGGATCCAAAATATAAACCTTCATTTTAGATTTTGCTCAAACTATTAGGAGGCTGCTTATTGTGAAGATTTTTATTTTGTTTGTGCTGTGTTGTAATCAGTACTCAATGCTGTAATGTTTGATCTTCATTAGTAATTTCTTCACATTCTTTTCACTTTCAGCAAGAAAGATCTGTTTTTTTTTACTTCTCATTTTATTAAAGTGATTTTTCTCCCCTCTTGATACCTTGGTTTTTAAATGTCTATTTTTTCAGGTTATTGTATGTACAGCATTTATCCTGATTTTAAAGTATACAATAGTCCATTATTCTGTTTGAATAGCTTCCTCTTTTTATCTGTCATGTTTGCTTTTAGTACGAGTCAGACCAACATTTTTTGTTGTATTTTCTTACTTAATCTTACACAAGAACCATTTGATATCACCAACAGAAGTTCTCATTCCAGAAATTCTTATCATTCAATCTTGAATTTCGGAAAAGCCTACTGATCTAGAATTCCACCTGTTTTTGAATTATTTTTAGCAGAAGTTAGCATTATGTCCCAATAATAATAACTTGAAGACATGCATGTTCTGTTTAGGTATCTCTTTTAGAGAGTGCACATAATTATTGGCATCCCCAAGTCTGTGGACAAGTACTTGTTTCCAAATGTGTGAGCATAGATCATGCCCACATTCGCATGGGTTTGTTTAGACCTATTAAAGCTACTCAGTCAATTTCTGTTACTTTGTTTATCCCTAGTACTTCACAGCATATTTTAATAATACGTCCCATTCCTTCAGTTCATAATCATGTGCTACTTCCCAAAATGGCTGATGAAAGGGAGGGGAAAAAGTTAACAAAAAGCTGCCGATTTTGCAATATTTCCTAAATAATATTTCAACATTCAGTTAAATTTTTTGAAAAAAAATATTCTATTTGTTGATATAGGTGTTCCCAATGCCACCCCAGAAGATTTGATGTGGAATATAGTGTTTATAGTACATATTAGGTGAAATTTGGTGGTTAGAGTAAAGAGTTTCTGATTTTTTGAAACTCCTCTGTTAAAACATAGTCTGGAACTAGACAGTTCAATGCAAAATGATGATAATACTATTTTGTAAACTGTAAGGGTTTCACATATTAAGGAAAAAAATTGAATTGAAGATAATATATGTCATTTTGGAGTTTCCTCAGATTGATAAATCAATTACACAAGATAAAATTTTTGGAGAAGTGATTGTTGAATGTTGATGGTTAGAAAATAATAATAATGGTTGAACACTAAGGTACATATAATAGACCTTGCACCCATCTGTCAAATCCCTCTGAAACAAAAGTTCCTCAGGATTATAAACTTAATCTTGCTTTCACACATATTTGACTGCTTAGTCCTCAGATTGTGTTGGCTATTTTAAGGCCTCAGTGACTTTTGAGGATGTGGCTGTGGACTTTACGCCAGAAGAGTGGGCATTGTTTTATGTGTCTCAGAAACAACTCTACAGAGAGGTGATGGTGGAGATGTTCACAAACCTAGCTACAGTTGTTAAGTAAAGCTTCATTCTTTCAAATTAATTTGTTATTTACCAAATACACACAGTTGTTGCACCAGTAACTGGGCCATGGAAATATCTTGTTAAATGAGACAATTAAAGTTTTCTCTGAGCAATTATGTACTATGTTTCCATGATCACAAGTCTCAACATATTGCACTCTTCTCTACTTTGACAGTGTGTCACACTGCTGAACTTCCATATTGCTATTCTGAAATTCCAAGCAGTATGTCAGTTCCTATCAGTATTACCTATGGTAAATAGGTGTCTGCAAACCTTCCAAATTGAGCATAATGACTAGATGTTCTGCTTCTGGAATATAAATCTCTGCAAATATATGAATGTTCATATATTATTATAGTGCCAGAAATAGGGGCTCTATGGTTAAGAGATACTCAAATCCTACTCTCTCTTCTGCACAGGCAGGTAGTGGTGTCAAACTGTTCAAGTTGCAGTTAGCAACACAATGCATACCACCTAACTTACCAGGGTTTCAGTGTGCTGATTTAAATATTTGAGAGAAAAAGTGATCATATAATTTGCAAATAATTCAAACCTGTGTATCTGCAGATATCTTGAAAATAAGTATATTGTATCAGTTTCAGGGAAATGTTAACTTGACTTTCTTTTATCCATCATGGGCACCATGTTGATAAGAATGATTGTCTTTTCTCAACGTAGAGAAATTATAAGGGAGAGTGGAGAACATTAATTAGATCACCTGTAGCCAAAAAGCACTAACTAGCTCTTCATGGAATAAATTTTATTTGATTTATCAGCTAGAAAAAGCTACTTTTCTACTTTTTTGATTAAGTAGAAAATTCTGCACAAATTCCTGTCCATGTTTGTTTGTCACTTTTAGAAATGAATAGTATCTATGTTAATGAAGAGGACATTTGCCTTTTCATTTTTAATGTTGCATCTGCTTTATGAATTCTACTTTATAATTTTTATATTCTAATTACAAGCTACATATGCTGTTAATCTTCAAGGATCAATTTACTTGTCATTGCAAAAAAATATACTTTGACAGAATATTTCTGGTTTCATTGCTATTTCATGTCTGAGGTTATTTTTTTGTTTTGTTTTGAGTACTACAACTTACATGACTGCTTCTGGTTCTCAAATGTTAATCATTAAGACAATTTACCCACTGAAGATGTAATGATAAAATTCTTGAAAAATAATACCAGTGCCTCTATATTATAAAAAATCTGTGAGTTCCACTCTCATATAAAGCACAATAACTGGAACCATCTTTTTAGGTGAGTGCAATTTACTTGAGAGAGACATAAATGTTCCAGGATAGAGTTTGAAGAGCATACTATGTTCTATAAATATATGTATGAGGAAACAGATCAAAGCAAGAACTTTGGCATTTTATGTGTATGTGGTATAGATGCTTAAGCACACGGCTAATAGCACCATTGTGGCATCTCAGAAACTTCCTGTGACTCTGAGGAAATACTATATTGATAAGCTCTCTCTTTAATTCTTACAGATAAATCACTATGAGCCAAAACTGACTTATCATCTAATAATGACATGTAAATGAATATGTATTATAATATGCAAAGTTCAGTTATTTTATATGATATATGAAACAATTAATCAACACACCATCCGCACATATCCATACACTGCTGTTTTGTACTTTTAAAGTCAAAATGACAAAGTAGTATGGAGTGCAATGATGCATAAGATTTTTTTAAGAATGCTTATCTATATGGAAGTAGATAACTTCATCTTATTTCTGAGAACATCTTTGCTTATTTCAACAGCACCATCTCTTAGCAGCCCAACACCTCATTAACTTGGTATAGTGATTGCACACTGGTCTGCTTAAACCCCAATTTATCAGCTCTAAACTATAAACTATTTCATGAAAGAAAAACTAAGACTTATATACTCTTAAAGAGATACAGTCTCAGAAATATTACAGGGGAATTTCATCGTCCTATATGGTTTATATTATTCAGAATTCATATAAGCAGAGGGTATTTTGAGACATATACTTCAGGCATTGAAAAGATCTTTAAATAATACAATTTTCCACTATCATTTTCATACCCAACACATATATTTGTAGATGAATAGTATGTTATGTAAATGTCAATGCAAAGATATAATCCTGTCAGTGAATTGTGTTAAACATTTGGTTGATAACTGCAAAGACAGTAATTTAGAACACAAATTAGCAACAAACTAGGATAAATATGTCACTTTCTGTTCTATCTTACAGGGTCACTTTGAATAGAAAGTTTACACTAATACCTAAATTTACATTTGACTGTAATGTATAAACAAATCTGTCATATATACCATTGAGATATACATAAGTATATATTCTATATTTATTAATTTGAGTAAACCAATAATGGGTCAAGGAATAACATTCAGTTAATTCAAACTGTCAATATTTACCTCAATAGAATACAAATATATTGTTGTATATCTATATATGTGTGTTTATGATTATCTATCTCTAATGTAGATGTTAACACTCCTGCCACTGTATATTTTAATCCATATGAACTATATTTTGAATATTGGAAGCATATTTATCTTTTATAAAGTTATATGATTGTTGCATATTTCTTAGCACATTGACAATTGTGATTGTATGCCAATCATATATCTTAAGAGATCATTGGGCAAGTAATTAAGGGCATGGGGAACATAAGTTAACTACTCAAATTAATGATGTAATGGCAAAAAAATTAAAAAATTTTAAATCTCATATATATATATACATTTACATTTGTTAACCTCATATTTCATTGCTTGTTTTTAACAGGAAATACTTGCCAATGGAATTCTGGGGATCATATAAGGAAAACACAATTGATGAACTCTGCAGGCAAATTTAAATTATTCCTACATTAAAAATACGAAGACATTTGCATTCCAAGGAAATTTTTCAGTATGGAAAATCATTCAAAATATTTCTTCACTACATCATATTGTGTCCTTACAATCAATTTAATGCTGACCAATTTAGAGAAAATGGAGACAACATTATGCATATGTGAGAAGAATTTCTAACAAGAAACAAATTCTATGATTATAAAGACTGTAATGAAATCTTAAGAGATTCTTCAATACACGATGATTTGGGAACTCCAGTGGACTTAATTCTTATAAATGTAAAGACTGTAACAGAAGTTTTCCTAAATCCTCACAGCTCACAGAGCATAAGAGATTCCACACTGCTGAGAAACTATATGAATGTAAAGAATGTGGAAAAGCCTTTATTCAGTCCTCAAACCTCACTAGACATATGAGAATTCACAGTGCAGAGAGGGTTTACATATGTAAGGAATATGAAAAAGCCTTCACTCATTCCTCACACCTCACTCAACACATGAGACTTCACAGAGGAGAGAGGCCTTATGAATATATGAAATGTGAGAAAACTTTTACTCGTTCCTCAACTCTCACTAAACATATGAGAATTCACATGTTTTGAACATAAAGTATGTGAGAGAACTTTTACTTGACTCTCACGACTCAAACAACATATGAGAAATCACAGTGGGAAAAGAATTTTTGAATGTAAGGAATATGGGGATTAATTTAGTAACTCCTCACATCTCCCTAAACATAGAAGAAGTGACCATGGAGGAAAGGTTTATGAACATAAGGGATGTGGTAGCAAACCTCACTATGCATGAGGTCCACCGTGTAGATCAGCCTAAAGAATTGTGAAAAAGATATGAATAATGGTTTCTATACATACAACATAAATTTTAAATACTATTTTCCTTTTATTCACATAGAAGTGTTATTTTACTACATCTAATATTTAGGAATTTTGAAATGGTTTATCTAATATTTTGTAACATTTTAATAAAAATAATATTGAAAACCCTGTACCACTTTTGAATGAACTTATATGCATAAATCCTTAAGATAGATATTACTGTCATATGTTCTATGTGTATTTATAACATAAGAAGTTGCTAATTTTTTTATGGGCCTAGGGCATTTTATAATCCAATCAGTTGTATTTTGATGTAGATTCTGAAGTAAGAGCAGAGACTCCTTTTAGGAGGAACATTAAATGCTTATTTTGTAGGTGATCAAATGAAGGGCTTTTGTTAGGTCAGTCACTACACAGAGACCCCCATACATGTTGATATGATGAAATTGTGTATAGACATCATAACTAGAGCTATGATCAGTGTACTGCAACTAATCAATAGCACCTTTACCAGCCTGGTCACAAACAAGGACACATAAGGTTTTCCATGAAAGGATGTGGCTACTATTGATAAAATTTTCAATTCTTGAGGGCATTTTTATCTCTGCAAGGGAGTCTCTTAGTACATTGCCATGTGGATCTGAGTTTTCTATCAATTTGAAATAAGTTTTACTTTCCTGGAAACAGGTTAATCTATATGTGGTCGTGTAGCATTGGCATCTAAAATACTGGATAATTAGGGTCAAAGTTTTGGGTCAATAGGCCCAAACAGAAGTCTTGATCCTCAAGGTCCTGGTTTTATTTTCTTAGGTTTCAACTTGTCCCCAAATTTTGATGTCACCACTTCCACTTAGCTTTGGACACATGAGTTAGCTCTGTAAATGAAAACTGTGCCATTTTATCCTCTGGAGTCAACTCATAATAAACCTACAAAATATTTGGATCCTTTCTCTTGAAGTACAAATCACCTGTACTTTTTTTTTTTTACTGAATTCCCCTATATTCTAACAAAACTTATATTGTTGCTTCATTTTCTTGTCTCCTAACTTCAGGATGTGATCATCTGTGGATTTGTTTGCACAGTTTTATTTATTTAAAACAATTTTGACAGTTTAATAGGCAATTAGTTCACATATCACATATTTTAATAGTTCAGTCATAGCAGGAAGGTTTGTACACTCATTGTCCCAATCAATTTTATAACACTTATTCCTGCCCTCATAGTTAAATCACTTTTAAAATGAGTGAAGTAATAATCATCATCTCTAAAGAGTGCTCTCTCCTCTGTACCACATGTGTTGTTTGTTCCCTCCACCCACTTAACCTTCCTAACAATCACTACTACTTCCCCTATAATTCCAACCTCCCATGTAAACCCTTGGATCCATTTTTATTGCTATGCCTCTACTCCTTCTGTGATTACCAAACTGGAAAACACAAGAAAAACAGTATAAGTAGAAAAAAACTTATTTAAGTGATAAGGGTAAACTAATAATAACACAGAGATAAAATACAAATAGTCCATAAGAAAGAAAAGACCACTGTGAATATTTAAAAATTCAGCAAAGGAATATTTGTCATGGAACAAGCATCTAATTCCATCTAGAACGATGTCATTGAGATTTTCCAGTAGTTAAATCAGGTTAGATACTCTGAAATTGGGTTTTGGGCTCCCATTGCCTTCCAAAGCCTTCTACAAACAGCGTGTTCCCAATTTGGGCTCTTATAATTTTCACATTGTCATGTTTTAATTTTGTAATTGCTGTTTTTGGATCATGCAAGCTGGTGTGCTCCTTCCATATGGACTTAGTTGACTCCTCACTTACATGACTGCTTGTTTGAATACAAGTCTTTAAGGCCCCAGACACTATGCTGATTGATAGCCAGGAACCATGTGCTTTATTAACCACATTATGCTGACGTACTCTTGTCTTCAGTGATCATCTCATAATGGTCAATATCAAGTAAGACTATGTTATCAGAATTAACTCCTCTTGGACTAGGACTAAAGTTCAATGGATGTCCATAATCCATCTGTTTCTCTCTGTGATATACATGACTTAGGTTTTTTTCGCAGAGATATTATGACAAATTCAAAACCCAATAAGAAAAACTTCTCAAAGAACAGCAACAAACAAACCCTCAATAAACAAGGGACAAAAATAAAAAACAAGCGGTCTAATGACAAGAGGGGGAAGTCCCATTGAAACAGAAAAGTAAATTATGTCAATTAATTTTCTGGGGTACACAGCAATTGCAGATGTACCATAATCTGTTTTTCCAATGACACCTCACTCTAGACACTGTAGGTTTGAGGAGTGTGGTAGTTATATAATCATTAATCAATATGAGGATTAAGAATGTAGGGGTGGGGCTTATCCTGTCAATCAAATTATAGCCAATGAGACCTCTGTGTGAGTTTAGCTTTTACTGAGAATTCTGGGAAATGCACAGTATTTCCCCCTTGAAGTCAGGAGATACTCTCTCACTACTTCACTACCTGGAAAATATTGCAACTTATAAGATACATTGAATTACCCTAGTGCCCTGGGCCAGACAAGCATTAGGAACACAACCAGTCCTCTGAAGCCAAAGAAACCACAGAAAGACCCCTGCCAGCATTGAGAAGCTTGCAATGCTACTGGATCCAAAGACTGTTTACCCTCTGACTTGTGATCTTCTTGCATTTGGCTTCATTGAATATATTTCATGAGACAGAATAGGACTCCATTGATTAGTATTGGACATATGGACTAATATCTGACTTATGGCCATAAATTGGATTGCATTGGGATGTTTCCTCAATATTCAACTGTTTGTGTATGTAAACCTTTCCCTTATGTACATATGAGTGTTGCCATGAGTTTGTTTCTGTAGTCTACGTGGACTGACATACAGAGTCTAAGCAAGTACACTTCTACCGTGAGCTGCAACTAATGAGCTGTTGTTCCACAGAGTTCAATTTCACATTCCATTTAGCTCTCTTTACCCTAAGTGTGAGCTTGGTACCCTGGGGGAGGTTTCCTTGATCAGGTTTCCAACTTGAAACCCCTACCTTATAGATGAAAGTCTGTTATGTGATTGCATTGAGATAATGTATCAAGGAGTCCAAGACAGAAGAAAATGTTTTGAAACTGACTGTAACAGCGATTGCACAATAATGCTTGTTGTGATTGAACTATGGATTGGTGTGATTTCTCTAAGTGCTCCCAATAAAATGTTTTTTTGGGGGGAGTGGAATTGTCATAAATCTGAGTGTAATTTTGAGCCCTTGTCCCAACAATCAAGCTTTAAAAAATAGTCAGGAAAGTGTGCATTTGGACTGGTATTTGTCCTTGGAATGAATTCACTTCTCATTTTTTAAAATTATTTTATTGGGGGCTCACACTAATCTTATCACAATTCATGCATCCATCCATTGTATGCCAAGCTCATTTGTACATGTGTTGTCCTCATCATTCTCAATACATTTGCTTTCTACTTGAGCCCTTGGTATCGCACCACATTTTTGTGCTACCTTCCTTCTCCCCTCTCACTCACATACCCTTAGTAACTTATAAATTCTTATTTTGCCATCTCTTATACTCTCTGATGTCTCCCTTCACTCACTTTTCTGGTGTCAGTCCCCCAATGAATAGGTTAAATGTAGATCCTTATAATTGACTCCCCCTTTCTACCCCACCTTCCCTACATCCTCCAAGTATCACCACTTTCATCACAGTTTCCAAGGAGATCATCCATCGTGGATTACCTGTGCTTCTGGTTCCTATCCTTCTCTGGTCTGGCTGGATTTGTAAAGTAGAATTGGGATCATAATAGTGGGGGAAGAATTTAAGAAATAGAGTAAAGTTGTATGTTTCATCTAGCTATATTGCACCCTGACTGACTCATCATATCCCCGTGACCCTTCTGAGAGGGTATGTGCAGTTGCCTTCAGTTGGGCATTGGGTTCCCATTCTGCACTTTGCCTCCTCCACAATGATATGATTTTCTGTTCATTGATGCCTGATGCCTGATTCTGTGGACACCTCATGATCACATAGTCATTGTAAAGTTGACCTTTGTGCTTCTGAGCTAAACGGATGCTTGTTTACCTTCAAGCAAGTCACCCCTTTGTAATTTTTATATACTATCTATAAATAAAAGTGATTTTATTGAATAGAAACCAGGCTACGGACAACAACATTTGGGGTCAAATTGAGGCTTAGAGTTCAAAATGTACACTTGGAAACCCACAAGGGCTGCATGGACCTGCACAGCTTCTGGAACACAGGAGGTAGGATGGTGCATGATGCAAGAAAGATAGGAGTCCTGATATAAGCAGAGTAGGCCAGGTGGAGTCTTTTTGCTGATGAGGAAGGAGACTTCCCAGCAACTTCACCATGTGTACGCAGGCAAAACATAAGGAAGTCATCGCAAGTCAAAGGGAGTGTGGAGCTGGGAACAGGAAGCATAGTTGATCTTCTGCAGATCATTGTGCTTCAGTGCTTTTATGGGGAAAAAGATGGGAACTGTCAACTGTGTCTTAGGTGAAGAACAGGCCACTTGTTTGGTCAGTTCCTTGAGCTGTCAGCACTGTTCCATGAAGGCTTGTCTCTGGTGTGGGAATTGATGATCCTGTCCTACTGTTCCAAGAAATAGACAGTCTTGCCTTCAAAAATTTGATTCTAGTTTCTCCCACCCTCCACCAAGCCCATCTCACACTGGACACCCACAAACAGAAACATTCTGGTCAGCAAAACCATCACACACATGTACTGTGTCTCTCCACTATGCACATTCACACATGCTTGATCTCTGTAAAATCATGTCTTAACATGGAAACAAGGAAAACTCAGCTCAGCAGAGACTCAAATGTGACTTGATTCATTCTTGATCATTAAATTTGGACACTTGGTAGGAGTTAGGGCACCTCTCCCAGAGCTGCAAGGTGGGATCTGGGGTGGTTTCATCAGCAAAGGAAGGGGTCGACAGCAGTAAGTGAAGGTGCATATCTTCTGAGAAGGTCATCTCAAGAGCAGATGAGCATGTTCTAAGTATCATGGGGAGTCTTAGGGGTGGTGTTTGTTTTGAATTGGGCTGCTAATTACAAAGCCAGTAGTTAGAACCTCCAATGGTTCATCAGGAGGATGAGCCTTTCCACTCCCACTGAGATCTACAGCTTCACACACCTACAGGGGCAGTGCTACTCTTGTATCACTCTGAGATGGAAATGGCTCAATGGCAGTGATAATTTTTGCATGAGCTTTTGGAAGGACACTGTCTATCAAATATTTTAATAAGTAGATAAAATGTGGGCAGAGGCACTGTTACAATCTGAAGTTTATAAGTGTATGACTACAAATAGTATTCTTAATATTTCAGCTGTGCATTCCCCAGAGACTCACCTCATGCTCTTTGCCCAAGTCCTTTGAACTTTTAGCAGGGAAATTGGGGGGTAGGCTACTTCAATGCTGTAGGGGAAAATTTGTGAGATTTTCTTATAAAACTATCAGAAGACAAATATTCATACCTAAAGGAATTGGTGGGTCCAATGTCTTGATGGGAAAATAATTCCTCAATTCAGTTCTGTAGACATGTTCCCATCATGTTTCCATTTTCCTCAAAATTCATGTGTTCCATATTCTATCTTCATGGTTTTTTGTCTTTGAACATTAATGAATTAATAACACAATTTAGTTACCATCATTTTCTGAGTATCTTTTCTCCCTTTAAGTTAACTGACCCAAAAATAGATTTGACAGACCCTTTAGGCATAATTCTGAGTGCTATTACCCACTTCTGTGCCTCTGGCCTCCAGTCAAAAGTCTGACTTGTGGTAAGACAAACTCTGATCTACGTTTTTGTTTATGTTTCTTGCTTCTTCTGCCGTATGTTTATTTCTTATTTAATGTAACTTTTAAAATTCCATTTATACTAACTTTTAAAATAAGTCATATTTCTTGCTTAGATCTTTGATACTTTCTGGTTGTATGCCTATGGGGGGTGAGTGAGGTACACTTGTCCAAAACGTGGATTCGTTTTTCATTACATGGAAATATAATCTTATAGGACCATTTATTTAAGGGCTCCTTCACTGAACAGATATAAAACTCTTCTATCAAATCAGTTTTCCTCAGCACTACAAACAAATGATTTTTACTTTAAAGTTTACTCAATTAGCCTATATGGATTTCCCTAGTGTGGGATTAAATGCTACTCTGCTCACAAAATAACAGGTGATTAACACTCGACCAGAGGTGCCTGAGAATAAAGTCTAGTGCCTGGAAAGTAAGAAGGGGGACACTGCCTTTGCTTAAATTGTAAGATTCTCTTTTGCAGGAAGCTATGGATGATAGTGGAAGTCCCAGTAATCTTCATTTCTACATAGCATTTTCTACTTATTTATTACACGTTGTTTGCCTGATTGTTTGATAACCAAATAGCTAAACTTAATAAGAAATGATATGAATATTTAATTTCAAATGTTCAATAATTTAACATTTTCTATCATATAGGAGCATGCTTCCTAGAAAATGTCATGTAGATGCCAGGGTAGGTAAAAAGGAATAGCTATAGTTCCTATGTGCATGTGTTTTTTGCAAACAAGATGCCTTCCGACATCTCTTGGTTATAAAGGGATAGTTGCAGACACTTTATTTCTCTCACATACTTGTCTATAACTCAGTAGAAGGTCCTGAGAGAAAGGTCCAATCAAAGCAGTGGCTTTTGAAAGGATTTGATAAGTCAATTAGACTCAAGAGAGTGGGCAGTACAGTGGGTTCTGTCTAATAATTGCTTAAGTTTTGTTTAAAAAATTAAAAATTCCATTGGTGGGGAAAAAAGATCAGGGATTTCTCATTAATTCTTTTGTTTTGTTTTGTTTGGCATCATTGCCCTGGTGTGGGAGTAGGAGGTCCAGCCTTGCTCCTGGAGAGCTGCTGCTGGATTTGGACCTCCAACCCAGTGGACTGCAGTCCTGCGCACAACCACTATGCCACCAAGGCTCAGCCCTTCTCATTAATTTTTAATCACAGTGCATCCAGGCATTCTTCCATTGTAGCTAGGGCTGTGCTATTAGTTGGAAATCTTCACTACATCCACCCTGCAATTTCATTATCCCCTTCAGACTTATAGCTTTTCCTCAAACTCAACATATGAAATATGGATTTAATCCCCAAACTACTGTTTTCACATGGGGAAAATAAAAATATATACAAGTTATGATGTCATACATTCTCCAGATGTGGATAAACCCCAATACTGGGCATTTAGAGACTGGGGAACTTCATGTTTTCCTGTTGCTGTTGTTCTTGGTGCCACCCAGTTCCCCTCTCCCCACAGGTACGCTGTGCACAACAAAGCAAAGCATGGCCTGGTCCTGCAGCATCCTCACGATGGTTCACATGTTTGAGCACATTGTTGCAGCCACTGTGTCAATCCATTTCCTCAGGGACCTTCCTCTCTTATTCTCCTCCTCTGGCTTACAATGCACAATTTCCTTTTCCAGGTAGTGCTCTCCCCTGACAACATGCTCAGACTGCCTTTTCAACATTGCCCCTAAAGAGCCTTGCAGCCATACTTCTTCCAGGACAGATTTGTTGGCCTTTTTTTTTTTTTTTTGCAGGTCGTGGTACCTTCACAATTCTTCCTAAGCACAACAATCCTAACACATAGACTTTCCTTAAGTCTTTGTTATTTATTTTCAAACTTTCACATGCCATGTGGGCAATGGGAAATACCATGGCTTGGGACAAGGGTACCTTAGTCCTCAAAGTTCTATCCTTGTATTTCAATACTGTAAAGAGTTCAGATTCAGCATATTTACCCAATGCAGCATGTCTTCTTTTTTCTTGACTGGTGCTTACATGGACATTGATTGTGAGACCAAGTCTTTGATAACTTCAATCTTTAAAACTCTTATCTTAACATTAACTGTATGTAAAGTTGTGAAGATTTTGGGTTTTTTTTACAATGACTTGCTATTCACACTGAAAGCTGCAATCTACAATCCTCTCAGTGAGTGCTTCAAGTCCTCCTCGGCCTGAGCAAGTAAGGTGTGGCTATCTGCATCTCACAGGAGGTTAATAAGCTTTCCTCCAATTTTGAAGTTCCAGTCTCTTTTATAGAAGCCATGTTCCATCATTATTAGCTTAGTCTACAAGTTGAATACATATGGTGAGAGGATCCTGCCCTGTGGCACACCTTTTTTGATTTGAAAGCATGCAGTATGCAATCGTTCTCCTCCTCTAACTGCCTCTTGATCAGTGCAGAAGTTCTGCATGAACACAGTGCAGTGTTCTGGATCAGCCATCTTTTTCAAAGCCATTCAGTTTTTGTGTTCCATATAGTTAAATGCTTTGGCATAATCAGTAGAAAATAAGCAAACATCCTTCTGTTATTCTCTGATTTCAGTCAAGATTCATGTGACACCAAATTAAATATCCACTGTTCCATATCTTCTGAATCTGACCTGAACTTACTGGCAGTCCCTGTCAATGCTGCAACCACTGGTGAATGATGTTACTTGCACGTGCTATCAGAGACAGTGTGTGATCATTTGAGCATTCTGTTGGGTCACATTTCCTTGGGATGGCTCCAAATACCTATCAATTCTAGTTAGTTGACCAAGAAACTGTCTTAAATATTACACAGCTTAGATGAGTAAATGCACCCAGTGACTCATCTGTTTTTTTGAAATATTTCACTTGGCATTTCATAGTCTCTGGACCTAGTTTTCCATTAAAACATTTAGTGCAACTTTAACTTTTTATTTTAGTAACATCGGCTCTTGCTCATATGCCGCTTCTTGAAATGATGGAATGTCAGCTTATTATTTTTGGCAGTGTCTCTGTAGTTTTTTGAACTTCTGTAGTTGCTTACTGCATCATGCAATATTTTGACTATAGAATGTTTTCAACAATTTTGCAATCAAGGCCTGATATTTTAAAATTAGTTCCTTCACTGTGTATATTAGCATATACAAATACAGAGACAGAAAGTACACATGGGAGTGAACATGCACAAAGAAAGAGAGCACACAAAGAAAGAATGTGTAGGTTGATGGTGGAGAAAGTTTTACTGCTGGAAGAGGGACTAGGTAGCACATTATCAGAAAAACACTTCCTAGTCTTCGCTGCCTTTATTCTCCTAAGAGGCCCTGTGTGGTGGGTTCTGAGAGACCCCGGATTCCCAGTCCTTTCCCTGCAATTGCACTTCTCTTTGGGCTCAGATTGTTTTCCCTTGTGTGTGTCTGACAAAGAAATATGCAATCCTATCCACAGCAGTTGTAGAGCTCAGCTGAGGGAAACGCAGTCCCTGGGCATATGTCCAGAGAAGGGTTTTCTTTACTGGTATATAGGTTGGAGGTATAGTCAACCACTGAACTTGTATAGAACCTCTAGGTGACCCAGAGACAAAAAGAACATGAATAGCACAAGGACAAGGAGTCACAAGACAGTAAGGTTGGTGATTCAGTGGAAGTATTTTCAGACAAGAAGATAAGCTCTTGTTTCTCTCTTCCCACTCTTGTACAAATATTCAAACATACTGAATTAAGCAAACAAACAAACAATACAAAAACAAAGTTCTAAATCATCATATTATCACAGGAGTATGAGAGAGTAATTCTGAAGATCTGCAGAACTTCAGCATTTCCCTGAGTGAAACTGAAATGGAGAAGAATTCCAGACTTTAATAGTAAACCAGGTCTGAAACTCTAATGCACCTGGTGGTGCTTCTGAATCCCATGATCTCTGGGTCTGGAGAGACCCTGAGAGACCAGTCTCCTTCCTGCAGGAGAGATTTGTGTACGGGTTTATCATGACTTCCACTCACGGTACATCTTGCACAGTAGTACATGACCGTGTCTTCAATGTTCAGGTTGTCCATTTGTATGTACAGTATGTCCTTGGGATTGTCTCTTGGGGTGGTGAGTTGACTCTCACAGAGTCTGTGTAATATGTCTGACCAGCACCATCAATAATACATGGGACTTACTGTTGCCTTCACTAGTGCCTGTTTGACCCAGCCATGTCATAACCACTGAGGGTGCATCCAGTGGCTGCACCGGAAAGTCTCAGATTTCCCCCATGCTCCTGCAGGAGCTGAATCTGATGGAAATACTCCACCCATATCTCCATGAATTTCATCAGAGTGTTTATGCTGGAGACCAACACCTGGCAGTCATTTTTCCTGAAGTGTAAACAGGCTGCTGTTTCTGCATGTAAGAATATTTCTCAGTGGACAGATAAATTCACACGTATCAGATATGGACACCAACTCATAAAGTAAATAGACCTCTTTGAAAAAAAATGAGCAGAGAAAAGTTTTGAGAGCACAAAACCTATCTATATCTGCTCGTGGGTCTGAGTCCTGTGTGCTTTGGGTTCTGAACTCTCCCCCTCACTTCAGAGGAGATTTGAGTCTGGTTCACAAGCAACTGCCCTCACTGGGTGTCTTGTACAGTGACACACAGCAGCGCCCTCAGTAATCACAGAGTTCAGTTACAGGGGTAATGTTTTTTGGATGTGTCTGGGTTGATGATTAGATGATTGTTAAGAGATGGTGGGTCATCTCTGTATCTCTCTAAGCTGTAGTATGAGAAGGTCCTTGATATCCATTCAGGACCTCTCCCAGGATGCTGTCTGTTCCAATTGCAGCTAGAACTGCTGATGGAGGCTGAGTCACTGGTGATAGTGCACATGACAGTCAGTTTCTGTGAAAGGGTCACCAGCAATGGGACTGACTCCTGCATCTACATCTGAAACAAGGCTCCTGGGGACAAAAGAAACATGCATTAGGGCTGAGCCCCGGTGGCGTAGTGGTTGTGCGCAGGACTGTGGCCCACTGGGACGGAGGTTCAATTCCAGCAGTGGGACTAGGCCTCCTACTCCCACCACCGGAGAGCAGTGATTACCCCCCCCCAAAAAAAAAGAAGCATGCATTAAATTCTCCATATGACTGTGAATAGGCTGTCACCTACTGCAACACCCCCATCCTCTCTCTTGCCCCCTGCCAGTACTGACCTGATGGGAGACCTAGCACCATCAATAGGAGAGAGAGGAAGGATACAGACATTTCTGAAATAAGGTTATCACCAGATAAGCACGTTCTGGAGTCCCATGGTGAAGAAACTGCACTTAAAAATTCAGGATTTTAGCTATAAATGTCGCTAAATGGTAAAAAAAATCTGGGGATGCAGAAGAGATGGCTAGAACACTTGTATCACAGCTCTAAAAGAAGATTTCCTGAAGAGCTTATTCCTTAAGCAAGTTGAATGTAGACAGGTGGAAGAGCTGGAAGCACTGCTCCCCACAGCCATGAACTGAATTTGTAGACCTCACAGAACCCAGAATTTGTAAACTTAAATTAAGGAGAGTTTTACTGTGATAATTGCTGTGAATGTGTGTAATGTCTTATTCATCATTGATTTATTCATTATAATATGAGAGCTATATACACACCAGGGACTCCTCTGAACTGGAGGAAAATAAATAATCACGGAATCAATCATGCAAAGAAGCAAAGAGACACACATAATCTGTGCCTCACAACCTATATCTACCACCGTGGGGTCAATTCAGACTCACCGCAAATGTGTAGGACTGGGGGTATCTGCTCTTTGGGTTTCCAGGGTTCTCAATATTCATAGGCACACACAACTGAATCTTCCTCCCAAGGAATAGCTGCTGGACTTGAACCCTTAGCCTTGTCTTTAGCAACCTAATGCTTAGTCCTCTGCACCACCAAGTCCTTTTATAGACACCTGATTCAGTGACTCTAAATAACAGCACGCTGTCACTCTGAGGATCAACTGCCTGCTCTGCCTGTGAATGCAGCACCATGGGTATGGAAGACCGCAAAAAACCCAAGCATCTAAAAGTCATGGTTGGGGAAAGATATTGAAAGTACCATCGACTGCAAGAAGAACAAATATATGTACATAGATTACCCCTTCTAGGGGGGTGAACAAGAGAAAATTGGGTGAAAAGTGAGAGCAGCTGGTGTTACAAATAAAAAAATTAGAAATTAGCAAGAGTTCATGAGGGAGCAGGGAGGAGAAATGCGCTAATATCAAGGACTCAAGTAGAAAGTTAAGGTTTTGAAAATTATCATGGCAACATGTGTACAAATGTGCTTGACCCAGTAGATGTATGCATAGATTGTGATAAGAGTTGTAAGAGTCCCCAAAAAATGATGTAAAAAAGAAAAGCACTATATCTGTCTTAGAAGAACAATAGTCAGAATATTCCTTGGAAGCAAGATGTTGAGTTAAAAGAAACACATCACCTAGCAACAGCAAAAATGAATGTGGATTTAAAATTTTACTAATATTTTTCTTATATTTATATGGTTTTGAAAATATGTAAAGAAACCTACTTAGACCATTCTGTCTCCTGATAATCTTCTTCAGTATTATTTTTGGACTGCAAACGCAAAGGATATTGAAAAGAACGTGTGCTGAGTCCCTCAGAAGTGTTAGAAAAAGGAAAACAGTGATGAGAATTACATAGACATACTGTAAATGGACACTCTAGGAAGTAATAGCTATTTTTACCTTTGCTATATTCAAGATACAAAAGTAAAAAGTAAAAAATAAATTAAAAATTGAATGGTGTAAAAAGGCATATCAACTTAACAACCACGAAAATAAAGTAGGAGTGTCAACATTAATTTAGAATAAAATTAAGCTAAAGGGAAAAAGCAGCATAAGGAATAAAGAAAGACATTATGCAATGACTAAATAGTCAATCAACAAGAGGACATAAGAATAATCAATATGTACACATGCAATGAAAGAGTTCACAAGTACATAAAGCAAATACTAACATAATTGAATAGAGAAATAGCTCCACAATAATAGTAGACTTTAACCACAACCTTTAATAAAGTACATAGTAACTAGAAAGAAACTTAAAAATGGAATAGAAAATTTCAAAAATACAATAAATCAACTATACCCCATAGACATATACATAACACTCAGCCAACAAAAAATCTCAAAGCATATTCTTTCTCAATGTACATGGATAATTTTCCTAGATACCACATGTTAGGCCACAAAAGAAGTCTTAATGCATTTTATAACATTTAAGTAATAAAAATAATCTTCTCAGATCCCAATCCTATGAAATTAGAAATTGATCATAGGAAATGGGTTTATAATACAGCAAAGAGGGGCAGTGGTATATAAATTTATTAGCCATACCTAAGCACACTGAGGAGATACTTTTCTAGAACTGGAGATTAAGAATCACAATTTTGAGGTGAAGGGGGCATTAAGATCAATCGACATAATACAGTCCACAAAGACAATGTTCTGTATGCTACTTTGGTGAATAGAGATTGGGGTCATAACAGTTTGCAAGCAACCACCTCAAATGCAACTGTTCATCTCTTCATGTCCAAAGGAGAGGTCAGTGAAGAAAATCACAACACATGGAGCCCAAAGAAGTAATAGATGGTGCATACTTTCAACATGCTTCACCTGAGGCAGGTGAAGTAAAGAGTGACATTGACCAGAGTGGGAGAAAAAGCAAAATAAGCATGAACCAAAACTAAAAGTAAATAGAAAAAAGACTTCCTGGTTTGGTAAAGACTGATATACCATTCAAGGCTATGACCCTCAGTCACTGTTCAGGTGTAAGACTTTTTTTAGAATAATTTTATTGGGGTCTCATTCAACTTTTATCACAATCCATACATGCTTCCATTGTGTTTAATGCATCTTTTTATAAATCATTTTTGGTGGGCTCATACAACTTCCATCACGATCCATACATACATCAATTGTATGTAGGGCACATTTGCACATCAGTTGCCATCAACGCTCTCAAAACATTCTCCCTCCCTGTTTACATTCAATCTTTTAAGACCCCAGATGCTATATCTTTTGATAGCTGGCACCATCAGTTTCCTCCACTACATTAGCTTATGCACACATTTATTTTCAGTGATTGTGTTGGGAGGATGTGCATCATGGAATGCCAATTTAATAGACCAAAATATTTCTGCACTGAGGAAGTACTTGAGTGGGTATCCAATGCACATCTGCTGTCCTAATACTAACCCTATAAGTATATGCATGTTGATCTATTCCCCATCATCATATACAAATATATGCACCTATGTACATTCCTCTATGTAAACCTCTAAAATGCCCTTTACTCCCCAGTTCTTTCCTCTCTTTCTTTATACTTCCTCTTGTCCCACTACCATGGTCAACCTTCATTTGGATTTAAGTGTTTTCTTTATTGCATTACTCTTGATCAACCCCTATCAGACCTCACATACACACCTTGTCACTGATTTTAAATGACTTGTTGTTCCCTTATCCCTGGGCTGTTCAACCCCACATTCTTTCCCTTTTCTCCCCTTTTCCCATGTCCCCCACCCCAGAACCATCAACCCTGTCTTTTTCACCTCCAGCCTATTTGTCCTGCCTATCTTATCTAGAAAGACCTGCAGAGGTACCATTATGTACAAAGAAGATATATTAACAATGATAACAACAAAACAATGATAACAGCAAAATAACTTAATGTCATATATATATATATGGAAAATAAAAATAATAGCAAGATAAAAACCTGTAAATAGTTCAAGGTCTGTTCATTGACCATCAGGAGTGTCCCCTGGTTGAGTCAGATGGGGTGCCACACCCTGGCCCCAAAGTAAATACTTAGCACTCTCAATGAAATTTTTTATTACATTTTCTTTGAGGAGTTTGTGAATAATTATTTACTTCCAAACACAAATATTTGGATAGACAATTTTTTCTAGGTTGCTTTAAGTAAAAATGACTGCATGAAAGTCCATTTGTGATTTTGAATTACAGTGACAAGATTCGAGCTATATTTGAGAGTGAGCAGAAATTTTGGGACTCCACAGGAAACATTTTTTTCTACAAGAAATGTTTCTTTGGCAACAAATGGCACTAATTAATACCCTAATCTAACTAGTTGTAAACATATCTCATCAGTGTGTATTATTGTGAAGTTTGCCTTTGGATAGATGTTGAAAGAAAGATTAAACAAAAAAGAGAGAATGTATATTCAGTTGCATGAAGTTTCCCTAGAGTCTGTGCACAGTGGTCCCTAGGGAGGTGCTGGTAGGTCAGGAAACCACAGCTTCAAAGAGGAAAGCCTCACTGACTTCATTCCCCTGCATCTGCTGAAACCATGGCCTATTGCAGGGAGGCTTTTGTCTGGCTTACACTGACTTCCCATCACTGTGTAGAGAGCACAGTGATACATGGCTGTGTCCTCAGGATTCACAGAGCTCAGTTTTAAATAAACTTGGTTCTTGGAGGTGTCCCTCATGATGCTGACTTGTGACTGCAAAGCTGGATTATACTTTGTGTTCCCATCATAAGCTATTGCTCCAACCTACTCCAATCCCTTCCCTGGAGCCTGACGGATCCAATGTACACCATAGACATTTAAAGAGAAGCCTGAGACAGCACAGGAGAGAGGCAGGGTCTGTGAAGGCTTCACCAGTCCAGGGCCTGACTCCTTGCAGCTGCATCTGAACCAGGACACCTGGGAATAAAGAAAAAGACAGTGAGTCACGTGCTCAGATTCTGCAGCCCAGACATCATGTGTGAATCACCAAAGCACTCACCTCCATGAGTTATCACCAGTAGAAAAACTCCCACACAATTCATGTTCATGTGGATAAGATTCATGACACCCAGAAAATGCTCTCCAAGGTGAGAAGGAATGAGAATTTAAATCCATGCGTGCTGTGATTTCATGTGACTGGTATTTGCATGTGGGAGGTGCACTAGTATGTAAAGGTAGAAAAGACTGAATGGGCATCAAACTACAAAAACGATACTGATGGTGTCCTTGGAAAAGCATAGTCCTCTCTCTGAGGTCCTAACTCTACCACATGTATGAATATCTGTGCACATTCCATGTTCAATGGAACTTTATATCCATTCCCATCAGAAGTGCTGAGGTGATTGATTGAAACTAAATACAATCTCTATCCTCACCATGTTTTGGAATCAAGAATGGCTCTTCCAGAAACTTTTCATACATCTGAACACATAGGCAGAAATGTATATGTCATTCCTAAAGCTTCCTTGCCCTGTGACATTTCAGAAGATTTGAAAGGCATAAAATATACTTCAACATTATATTCTAGGTATAGATTTGGTATACAAAGATTTCCTAACAACAGGGTTATTTGAATGAAGCTCTCCATCACGAGCAACACCTCCAAGACCTCCAGCAGCTCAGCTTTCTCGCCAAGGCTGGTCTCATGTCTGGACACACACAGACTCCTCTTGACTATAAAAAGTTTTGGACAAAGAGAGTGATACAAACTCTCTGAACTGGTGACAGTGGAGGGGAGTATGATGTATACATAGGGATATTTATATAGATATGAAATTGAAATATAAGCCACAATAAAGTACTGATTAAGAAAGAAATCTGCCTGAAAAAAAATCAAAGTATTGAACAGAGGTTAGGCTTCATTGTTTCCATAGGAAGAGGACATGTACTAAAATAGACTTCTATTCAAAATAATTGAAGCCAGAAAATTATAGTGTTATGCCTTCATGATAAGGGGGAAAATGTCAAATCAGAATTCTTTTTTTATGAGTTTCTGTGGTGTGTGTGATGGAAATTTCAGAGATATTGGCAATTGTTGAACACAATGATAATGTAATACCACTGAATTTTGCACAAGAAGAATGTTGAAAACATGTTTGTTGCCTATACATGTGTCACGAGAAAGCATAAGTTTAGAAAAGAAAGATAGAAGTATAAACAGAAATTAATGGAAACCTTGCTGGTACAACAGCAATTCAAAAAACTAGCTAAAATACTTAACTGGAAAATAGATTATGAGATAAACCAGAAATGTAAATTTAAAAATTGTTAGCAATGGAATAGTCTTTACTTAATATGATATTTATCTTCTTATTTCTCTCCAAAACCATTTTATTTTTTTAGGCATCATTACCCTCTGGTGGTGGTAGTAGAAGGCCCATCCTTTGCTCTTGTGGAGCTGGAATTGAACCTCCATCCCAGTGGGCTGCAGTCCTGCGCACAACCACTACGCCACTGGGGCTTAGACCCCTCCAATACCATTTTAGTTGGTGCTAATAATCATATCAATTCATAGTTCTAGTGAATCAAGCAGTGTTAAGAAATTGCCAACAAAATTCATTTCAATACTTCCTCTTCCTTCTTGTACTCCTTGACATCAGCTTTCTTTTCTTCCACCCCTACTGTAGGCCCCAGAATCCCATATCTCTACTATCTCTATACGTTCATCAATTCTGGGTTTCATCTAATGTGAAACAGAAAAACAAAGAGAAAATTTCAAGAATGCTATGCCCAGTGACAAAATATATCTGACGTAAGCCTAAATATTAGATGGGAATTGAGGAATCAGGCAGCCCAAGCGCAGTCTGCTGCCATTCCCTGGAGTCTATACAGATGCACATGTGCTGAGGACCAAATGTGCCAGTCTGGCGAGTGGGATGTGATGACCTTGCTGTTTGCCTTTCCCAAGCCTTCTGGATTCAAGAACACTCCTTAGTAGCTAAAACCCTACCGCAGACCTCTATACCTTTTCTAACTTCTTCTGAAGATATGCTAACATTCCCCAAACTGATAAGTATGCACATTACATGGAATAGTCAAAACAACAACAAAACAAATCTCAGACTTCATGTAGATTCACCACATAGCACAAGCCTATTTTGTTATCTTTGCTGTTGAGGAGGGAACATTGGTCTTCAACAAAGAAGGGACGCTTGCAAACCTCCATCCCTGCACTGGCCGCAGTGAAGCGGCAGACGGTGGGACTGGTGTCCACGCCTGATACTGAGTCGGCTCTGTCTCCTCTCTGAGAGCAAACTGCTGTTGCATACAAGGCCTATGTGTAAGCTGTGCTTTTGCTGGGGACCTCAGACATCGATTTAACAGAAATATACTGTTAAGATGTTCTTACGCTACAAAAAAAGGGAACAATACAAATGGAAGAATAGCATTATTTTTACCAAGATTCCTTGTAAATTGATTCACAACCAGAAAAATATTTAAAAGAAAAATCATCAAAGTGTCAATAAAGACATTGTAAATACTATCAAAAGTGATGCAACAAAAAAAGATGACACCATTCATATAAAAATGCAATGTAGGAAATTCTATGGGAACCAAGATAATGGAAGAAATAGAACAGTTCCTGAAAATAAAGTTAAATATGATTAAACAAAATACAGAATAGACAGAAAACTAATGGGTATAAGCAACCAAAATCAGAGAGACACGTGAAGTTGAGTAGCTGTGAGCCACTGGCAG
>PVJH01028552.1:0-27212 GCA_004026705.1 Nesogale talazaci
CCCTCAGAAATGCCTCTCTGACCCTTACTTTTCAGGAGAAAAGCTGCTTCAGCTCTTTCCAAGAAGCAGGGGTGCCCACAGCAAACAAGCCCTGGCCCTGGCCACCCGGTCCCACCCACCGCACCCCCCAAGAGGGAGGTGACCCTAGAACCCTTTTTCTCAAGCCCCCGGGCAACAGCTGTTGAGTAAGATGAAAACAGGGATTGAAGATTAAGCCACTCTGCCCTGGCTGGCCTGGGCACAGGCTGGAGAATGTGTTTGGCCTGAAGGACCTAGAAAAATTCCTGTGCCCACGATAGGGCGGGGGCAGTCCCCGGAGAGTCAGATTGAAAGAAGGTGAGCATGAAGGCCAGAGGGAGCGTGAAGGCCAGCATGAGACAAGGAGGAAGCATGGCAGACAGAAGACAGACACACGGACAGAAGGCAGGGAGAGGGTGGCTGAAGACCAGCTCCAACAGTGGGGTCACTGGGGTTGGTGTCAATCAGTGCAGGAGCTCACGGTGTGTCACACACACGCACGCACACACACACACACACGCACACACCCTCCGGGGCCTCCTCCCCTAGCAGATCACACAGCATCCTTAGCAATGCTCATTATCAATGTCAAGCATAGACTACTCTAAACTCACTTCCGATGAGTTGACGTCACTCCTCATGACCCCGTCAGACAGGATAGAACTGATCCCACCAGTTTCCAAGACTGACTCTTACGGGAATGGAAAGCCTGGTCCTTCTCCCAAGGAGTGGCCAGTGGTGTCAAACTGCTGACCCTCAAGTTAGCAGCCCAACCTATGGCACTCCTGAGACTCAGGCTCCCGACAGAGCTGTACATGACTAACCTGCCTCATTCCTTCGACGCTGTGAATACTAACCAGGCCGCCGAAGTATCAAATCACTTTGTGCTGCAGGGCAGGTGACACTGCCCATTAGGACACCAGGGAGAACTGAGCAGAAGCCACTCAAGAAGCTCTCGCCTCCTTTTCCTCCACTCACCCCTTGGTTCTCAAAAGAGTTGGTTCACAGGCGGCGAATCAGCTCTAATGCCAGGAACGAGGGCCAAACCGCCTGTGCCCCGTGGGGAGAGCCCAGACGGCAGTGTCATAATTGGGTAATAATGACACACACCCCCTATCCACGCACAAGAAGGTTCAGAATCCATCAGCATCAGCACAGCCTCCTCGCCTTGCAGGTGCACAAACACAGGTCCGCAGCTCTCTCAAACACTGGGAGCCCCGGCCTAACTCACTACAGAGAAGGCTTTATGAAAAAGAATAAACCTGCCCAAACACAATATAGAAATCCTATGGACCGGCCGGTCCGGTGTCTGGCAGCATTGCCCGATTTCCGTCCACAACACCAGCGCCCCACCCCCACCCCCACCCCATACTCTCCCCCTCTGTGGAGTCACTGAGCTCGGGGGAGCTGAAGGGCTGGCAGCAAACAGAAAAGGAAGGAAAAATGCAAACCCGCCCTTTCCTCCCTCTTGTGAACCTGTTCAGAGCACTCGCCTGGCCTGAGCACTCTCTGGGGGAAGCCAAACTCCCTTCCCCCATCTGGTTCCCTTCTCTCCCTCACACACACCCCCCACACACACCTCTGGCTGGCTCTCCAGGGTCACTTTCCTATTGGGAAAATCACAGAGCTACCAGCAGGCACCCCTGGCAGATGCCAACCCTCTGAACTCAAGGCCTATCCACTGTTCTCCAGGGAAGAAGATTAGTGCAGCCCCTCTGTTGCAGCATCTCCTGTGTGCCAAGCCCTTGAGTGAACACTTGGGGTCATTTAATAAACGTGCACGGAGCTCCTACTGTGTGCCAAGCAATGGAGTGAACACGTGAGTCCATTTAATGCACACACAGGGAGCTCCTACTGTGTGCCAAGCCCTTGAGGGAACATTTTGGGTCATTTAATAAACATGCAGGGAGCTCCTACTATGTGCCAAGCCCTTGAGTGAACACGTGAGGCCATTCAATACACACACAGGGAGCTACTACTGTGTGCCAAACAATGAAGTGAACATGTGAGGCCATTTGATGGACACACAAGAAGCTCCTACTGTGTGCCAAGGGATAGAGCAACAGCAACAGATAAAGACCAGGCCACTTCTTGCCTGAGAATGTTTACATACAGGTATGAGGAGGGTGCAGTCCCACCACAAAATGAAGTAAATCTACGTACTGGGTGATGAACGCCAGGGGCAAAGGAGGCAGTGAGCGAGGTGTGCTGGGGAGGAGAATGCTGAAGTCTGCATGCCCAGGGAGGTGGGCATTCTCTTAACCACCTCAGGGGTAACCCCGAAGCTCACCCCCAGTGCAAATCACAGTGATCTTCTAAGTCAGGGTAGAGGACTGAGACTTTCAGAGAACAGACAGCCTCATCCTCTTCCCTCAGAGTAGCTGGTGGTTTCAAACTGCCGGCCCTGAGACTGAACCACCACCGGGACTCCCAGACTTATGGAGCGGGCCTTATGATGAAATCCCATTCCACAAGGAGGATACTGAGGCCAGAGCATTATGCAATGCATCCAAGGTCACACATGGGGGGAGGGGGAATGCAGAGGGGTCCTCGCACTGGGCCGCTGAGGTGGGCAGCACAAGACGCCCCAAAGCAGTGGCCATCCACCCTCAGCCAGGGTCACAGCTGCCCTGGGCCACTGGACAGGCGCCACCGAGCTGCAAGGATTCCACAGCTGTGCTCAGACAGGATCTTGTCGGCAACCTCCTGGGAAATGCCAACCGGTTCCCTCTTGTCCCACCTCCTGACCCCTCCTCATGTCAACAAACCTCACGGGCCTCCACCTGGCAGGCCCTAAACCCTGAGCCCCCAGCCTCTCTGGACCAGCCAAGGACATTCTGTCCTTAGCAGCCGGCTGCGAGGTGGCTGCTCAGCTGGAATGATGAGAGACACCCTCCCTGGCCACCTCAGGCTCCCCTGGTGTTCCCCCTCACCCCCCTTCCGGGCCTGCCCTCTGCCCCCTTCTCCTGCTGTTGTAGGACGGCTCCCGCCTGGTCTCTGTGTGGGGAACACTGAGCATCTGCAGGGGCTGGCTGGGCTCCACAGGGGGGCTCATGGGGTGAACAGACACAAGGACAGCAGACAGGGTCCGGGCCGCCCAGGAGGGTACTAAGAAGCCTAAGGGTGCTTTGGCCCTGGCATGTTGGCACATGCCCTTGACTGGGAGGCGGGAAGCTTTTTCGGTGTGGGGAAACCC
Organism: Nesogale talazaci; assembly: GCA_004026705.1. Classification (NCBI taxonomy): domain Eukaryota; kingdom Metazoa; phylum Chordata; class Mammalia; order Afrosoricida; family Tenrecidae; genus Nesogale; species Nesogale talazaci. Next base: position 3,215 of record PVJH01028552.1, read on the forward strand.
ACTGGGGTAGGAAGCCCTGTCTTTCACAGAATGGAAAACGGAGGTCTGGAAAGAAGACAGGAGCCATCCCCACGAGTGGACTGTTGAGGCGGGGCTGGAGATGGCCTGGCCCTCTGCGCAGGTGTGCACATGCCACAAACCCAGGGGACCCGCGGACACTCTTGCCCCTTCCCCAGACCAGCATCAGGACCACCAGGCAGCTCTACATTCTCCCCCCCACCCCCATCTGATGGTGCACACATGCCCCTGCAGCCCACCCAACACAAACACACACATAAATACATACATACATACATACATACATACATACATAAACACACACAGAGGCACAGGGGAGCACACACATGTCTTGCGTGCAAACCCTCCCATCTGCCCCTCAGAGTCCTGCCTGTCTCCAGCAACAGGCAGGAGCGGGAGGGACCCTGGTGGGAAAGAGGGTGGTGAGAAGCCATGGAGGAAAGCTCTGAACATTTCCAACCAGCTCAGCTGGGATCTGTCTGGAACCAGGGCCCTCTTTAGGTTTCCCACCCCTGCTCACGCGGTTCTGGAAGCCGAAGGTGGGGACCAGGGGCGAGTGGGGCAGAGAGCAGAAACAGAGAAAAGCGAGAGCCACCTGGACCTGAGGGACTACCCACGTGCATGGGCTCAGTGGGTCCCCTCATTCGTCCTCCTGCCTCTCCACAAAAAGTACCCCAGCCTGAGACCAGGCAGAGGGAAGCAAGACGCCACTGCCCTCCCATCCCCCCGCCCCCCTCTTTCTGGGCTCCTACAAGCTGGGACACCAGGCACCATCGCGCCTAGACACACAGATGCCCTTTTATGGGGTTTTTCAGGAACCTACATCTCAAGAGTTAGAAATAGGAGGCCCTGCATCCCATCAGGAGGGACCTTGTGACTCATTTCCGCTAAGCCCAGCTTCAGACAAGGGCTGTCAACCCCTCCGCCTTTTTTACTGACTGGCCTGGCCCTCTTGCTACCAGCTTGCTGGGCGCTAAGGCACGCTGCAGCTGGGGAGCAGGGCAAAGAGAGACAAGAGGTTCAGGGGGCGGGATGGGGGCAGGGACAGACTCACCACCAGTTCATGGCTGGACGGAGGAATGCAGGGGGCAGCCACCTGTGAAGAGCAAAGGAAAATCAAGATTAGCATCTCTCATCTCCATAGAACTCGAGGCTAGACACCCCTCTCTCCACGCTCACTGACCATCTCCCCAGCTTGGGCGTGTTCCGGGAGACCATGGCCCAACACAGAGGAGTGCCTGGGCACAGGCTCCTGGGAGGGGACACAGAGGTCCCCCAACGAAAGCTCAGTACACCTCGGCTGAAGCTCAAAGACCAATGTTGGCCAAGGAGACAACATCTTCCCCTCTTTGGGGTGATGGTAACAGGGAGAGAAAGGATTTCTTTTCTCCCCTCTGCTTCCTAGTTTTTAATATTGGTAGTTGCCTTTGGACTCCTTCCAACTCAGGCATCCTCAAAGGCAGACCTCTCTGTCGGAGGTTCAAGGCCAGGAACCTGCAGAAGCTGGGCGCCAGGTCTGTGGTCCGAGGTGGGTCTGAACCATCAACTTTTCAACGAGGAGTTGACCTCTGAACCTGTGACATCCACAGACTGTCTTTTCTTTCTTCTTTGAGGTTGGGGGTTTTGTTTCGGGTTAGCATTGTTTTTTTTTTAAGACCTGTAGAACAGGAAGTCATCGCCTTCATCCCCCTCTTCCATGCCAAGGCATCCCACCTGAAGGTCCGGTCAGAGTTACCGGCCACCCCTTCCTTATCACTCGGGGAACCTCTCCGGCCGAGCATGGGCTAGGTGTTTGCCAGGGGCCTGTGCCAAGGCTCCCAGAGAAAGCCGGCTGATGGCCGAGGGCCATGGCAGTCCTGAGCAGCTCCAGTCACCTTCCTCCCTCTCCTTCTCCTCCTCCTCCTCCTCTCCCACTCAGAGATGGATGGGGAAGGGAACACGGGCCTCCAGACGGAGGGAGGGGCGAGCGGGGAGCAGGCCTGACTGCCTTGTCCCTGCGATAACATTCCCCGGGCAGCCGGGCAGTCAAGCCATCACCCAGACAAAGAACAGGGGCATCTATCAGACTCAATGTGCTCCTATGCTCTAGCCTTCTCCAGCCAGGTCACGTTTTTCTTGGAGCTCAATCCTCAACCTTGGCTCCAATTTCCGACCCCGACACCAGGCAGGGCCCCACACAAGGGACAAAGGCCGGGAGGGCATGCTTCCTCCAGCATCTGGGCCCGGGCATGGGTGCCAGAGACAGGGTGGCTGCCTTCTCCCGCTCCCACCCTGGTTAGATCCCTCAGCCCCCACCCCGGTGAGAGGCCACAGCCCCCGCTGGGATTGGCTGGCCAGTGGCGGCCACACTCAGTTCGACCCGCCATCGCCCAGCCCTGTCTTGATGTCCCCCCGCCTGAGGGACATCCAGGCTTGACACCGGAGCCCAGGCTAAGACAACAGCTGCTTGACAGGCAAGTCTGAGCTCTGAAGGGGTGGGTGGCTGGGAGCCAGGGTTCTTGACCCAGGCAGGTTCCTGACTCCTTGGCCCAACTCATTCTCCAGCAGAGAGGCCCTAACCGAGTCTCTGCACCGCTCCCTCTCTCCTCAGCGGGACTCCAGGACGGCGGGGCAGTCACATGTGAGGCCGCTGAAAAACGAACAAGCACAACAGAACCACAGCTAGCAGGCCCTTAATATGTTGCCTAGGCGAAGCAGAACGATCAACGCTCTCCTGTGTTAACTCACCTAACCCTTCCAACAAGCCGAGAAGGCAGGTGCCATGCCTATCTTCCTGTCGAAGTACAGAGGGGCACAGAGAGGTCAAACAACTCACCCTGGGTCACACAGCTGGTAAGTAGCCAGCAGTAGAACCCAGGGAGTCTGGGTCCCAGACTGGATGTGAAGGATCGTATCAATATCACACACACACACACACACACACACACTTTCAGGAGGACAAGGCAACCTCCAGACAGCCACAAGCAGGGGCACTCAGACCACCTTTTCTCAGCAAGGACTGGAGGTGGGGTGGCTGGGACAAGGGAGGGGGCATGCCATTAACGGGCAGAAAGGCAGGGACCCTCGCAGGAGCTGGTTGGGACTCAGGTCTCCCTGACCACCAGGTCCCAGCCTCAATGACACAGTGGCCCCTGCCAGGCACCTTCTGAACAGGAGCCCCCAGAGCGCACTCTGAATGTCAGAACCCAGCCCTCCCCCCGTGTCTCTTTGCCCACACATGGTGGGAGCAGCCCTGGGCCAAGCAAGCCCAGGCATCCTTATGCTTACCTATTACCCTGCGCTGAACACGTACCTGGTCTGCACCCCATCAGAGAGTCTGCTCTACATCTGGCAGCTCCCGTGTCCTTCTCCCCGGCCCATAGCAGCTTCCTGCACCAGTGTCTTTTTGATGTGTATCCCCCTGCAGGGACAGAGTCCCCAGGGTGCGAGAGAAGTGCCAGGGAAGCAGGGACTTAGGTGTGCTGACTGACCCATGCATAGGGAACGGAGTCAGGTGTTTTGCCTGTGCCACCTAAAGTCCATGTGGTGAGAACCACACCCAGCTGTGGACTAAGCACAAGCAAGCCGGTGTTTCCCCAGTTTTCCAAGTAATCCACCCTGTCCACGGTCCTTTCTTCCCAATGTGGGGACGACCGGTCCTGGAGGGGCACCACCTGCATCACCCCCAGAGCTCAGCAACTCCATCAGCTTCACTCTCCATCCTCAGATGGAGGTGGGTGTCAGGTGGGGGCACGAAAAGCAGGTGTTCTCCCAGCCCCAACCTAGGTGGTGAGATAAAGGGGGCCTGGGGGGCCCAGCCCTAGGACCCTTCCCTGTTCCCCCTGAGGCCTTCCCTCTGGGGAGGGGGGTGCTGCCAAGTGCCAGGCTGGGGCCTGCTGCCCCCCAGCGGCCTCCTCCCGCCTCCACTCAGGGCCAGCATTCCAGGCTCCGCCGCCCACTCACTCTGTTGTGTGTTTCAATGTTTCTCATCTCTCTCTTTTTATTTTTTTTTTTTTAAGCAGAGAAACATTTCCTTAAAAGGCTCGTTCCTTCCCTCCGGCACCCTGGCCCCTGGCCACCTGCTCAGGAGCCTGGAATGTGCCAGGGAGCACAGTGCCCTGCCACTTGGCACTCTTGCCCTCTGGCCCCGCCACCCTCCTGTCAGGAGCGGCCGCCATCAGGAGTCCCCTTGGGGACTCAGGCTTGAAAGATGGGGTGTCCTCAGGAGCTGTCACTGCCCACCCCGTCATCCGTGTACCTCTCCAGGACTGGCGGTGCAGGACTCCAGAGTTTGGAGCCAGAAGTCCTCCCCCAGGTAAGCCTCCCCGTCCTTCTGGGCAGCCCGTGGGTACATGGGGACCTCGGGGAACATATGGCAAACCTTCTGTTCTGAGTAAAATCCCACGGCTGTCGTTCCATTTCAACTCACAGGGACCCTGTAGAGGGTCGAGAGTGTATCCTAATGTGGGCAGACGGTCTCCTTGTTCTCTCTCAGAGCAGCTGGGGGCTCTGAATGGCTGGCTCTGAGGTCAGCAGTCCCAGGCCTAACCCACCACTCCCCGCCCGGAAACTCATCGCCACCAAGGGCACCCCGACTCGTCGCTGCCCTGCAGAGGGCTCCTGAGCTCCCGAGTCTTTCTGGGAGCACCCAACCTCATCTCTTTCCCGAGATTCAGCTAGTGGGTTTGAACCACCGACCCTGTGGTTCATGGTCCAGTGCTCACCCAACAGGGTCACCAGGGCTCCTCCCACAACCCCATATTAGAAGAGTTAGTCAGCAGCAGCTGCAGCAAACACTTTGACAGCACTGCGATGTGCCAGCCAAGCAGACATCCCTGGAGGCACAGAGCTGGCCCAACGGCTGGAGTTCTCCATCACCCAGAGGTGCCCGGAAAGAAGGCGCGGTGATGAGCCTCCCACAGCTGGCCATCCAAGACTCCACGGGCCACGGCTGGACGCTGACTCACACGGGCTCGCCCGGCGCCAGCGTCCAGCCACGGGCAGCGGGTGTGTTTCGCCTGCTCCAGACAGCACTCTGCCAACCCACGTGCTCCTCCCACATGCCGGAGCATGTGCCTTCTGGAGAGGAAGAGACCGAGGCACTCAGGGAAACTGAGGCACCAGCAGGGGCGGGATGCTGTTCAAGCATGCGTGTATGTCCCCATGCTAAGGCAAAGCACTTGGCGCTTTAATAAAACATCTAATAAAAAACATCTGCGGTTGAAACTAGTATTCTTCTCTCATCACAGAAGAGGAAAACTAAGGCTGGCCGGGGCCACTGCGGCAGAGCAGTCCAGCCCTGGTGCCTTCGTGCTGGAGAGCTGAGGGGCAGGGGGCCTGGAGGCAGGGTGGTACCTGGCTGAGCCTAGACACCCCCCGCCCCATGGCTGGTAGTCCTCATGTCCCTTTCCCCACTAGTTCTCTCTGAATTTCAAAAGTCCCTGGGCTCAGTGTCACCAACAGGGCACACGTTGCCAACTCCACCTGGACCGGAGGGTCGAACACAGCAGACGGCAGTTCACCCTGGGCCTGCCTGGCCGGAGCTGTGTCCACCCCCTTTGTCTAGGGTTCAAACCCAGACAGTAGGGTAGGTACCCCTCAGGCCCGGAACACACCAAGCTCTGGCCCTCCTTCGAGGCTTCTGCATCTGCTAGTCCCTCTCCTAAGAATGGCCTTTCCCCAAGGCCTTACACAGCTGGGACCTCCCAACCTTCTGAGCTGGGCTTGCACGCACGCACGCACGCATGCACACACAGCATTCTCTCTTCTGCACCTGCGTTTCTTCCTTCCTAAAACTTAACTGCGGTTAGTCCCCATCGAGCCAGCTCCAATTCATGGCCACCTCGTGCCCAGCAGCCACGGCGTCCTATCTTGTACCATCTTCACCCTGCTCCCCACAGCTGCAGTTTTTGCACAGTCTTCCAACCTGCCTTCCCGACACCACCCACGCCCCCCCCCCAAAACACAACCAAACACCTCACTGTCACCTAGTCCCTTCTGACTCACAGGGACCCTATAGGACAAGGTACAGCCGCCTTTGGGGCTTCTGAGACTGTAACTCTTTCCTCATCTTTGCTTCAGGAGCAGCCGGTGGTTTCAAACTCCTGACCTTGTGGTTAGCAGCCTGGCGTAGAGCCCCATATGCCACCAGGGCCCCTCCCAACCCAAGGGCCTCCTGGTCACACACTTGAGCAAGAGGCTGTTGTGATCTTTATGCTTCTCCTGGGGGGGAATCTTGGGAGGATCCCCAGGACTGTTCTTCCCACTCTGTCAGAGTGCTCCCTGGAAACCTGTCCACCTAGACACTTCCACCCTCCAGAGAGAAGCCCCACACCCCATTACGCGGCTTCTCCCCATCGCCCCCTCCCTCTCAGCATTTGAAAGACCAGTAGCGTACTTTTCACTCCAGCACCATGGACCGCTTGTGTCCCTGCCGGGGTCACTCTGTAGGGCAAGCGCCAAGGGGGGCAGGGTATGTCCTGTTCATGACAGCCTCCCCAGCATAGAGCCTGGTATACAGCAGGTGGGTTCTGTATTCCTTGTTGAACGGGTTCAAGAGAATCAGAAACTGAGGAAGGAAGCCGGGCAGGGAAATTGCTGCCATCTCTACAGCACATGCTCTGGGCCCGCCTGGGACTGGTCCTGCTTTCAGAGGCCCAGCAGAGGCCACAACCTTGCTCCCAGGTCCCAGACGAAGACTCGAGACTCACACAGGTCAGGACGCCCGCCCCGGCTGCCAGTCCCTCAGCTGGGCTGGGACAGGCTGAAGGGGGTACCTCGCCCCACGGGCATACGAGCACAGCTCTTTGCAGGTGCCCCAGCTCTGCTCCACCATCACCCCACTCCTCCAGGTCCCAAGTGGCTCCCACTCAGCCCTCCAGTCCCAGCCATGTAAGCACAGAACACCAGGCCCCTAACACCCCACTCCTCCAGGTCCCAAGTGGCTCCCACTCAGCCCTCCAGTCCTAGCCATGTAAGCACAGAACACCAGGCCCCTAAACTTGCACAGGCCTCTCCCGAGGGGCTCCCCAGCAGGCCCACACCAGCCCCCACGCCGCACAGGACAGCCAGGCTGGCCCCTGAGCAAGCTGGGGCCACTGTGACTGCAGCATTCCGTCGCGTCCCGAGTGAAGAAGTTCATGCTGACGCCTAACTCACCCCACCAAAGGCCCAGAAAGGGAGGAACACTGAACTGCTTGCTCTACACACATTATGCCAGGATTTATTATTATTATTATTATTATTATTATTATTATTATTAGGATAACACACACAAAACATACAGCTCACCCCCCCCCCATATGGATGAAGCCCGTGGTGAATTCCCTCTGACCATGAGCGGGGTGAGGACACCCTTGCAAATGTGCAGATCCACTGGGGGGTGCATGGTTGCGGTCAGGTTACAATTTAGCACTCCGATCATTTGACCTCCCTGAGGACCGACCCATGTACCTTTGTCCTAGTTTTTGACATTGTCTGTTTTCCCATTAGGGTTTTGATCTGTTTTACTCTGCTATTCTTGTTAGTTTGTTCTCCTGTATATGACATCTAGAGACGGGAACTGGATTAATAGTTCCTTGCAGCTATAGCGGGATGGGGACTGATGGGTAGGGGGAGATGGGGGGGAGGATAATGATGAATTGTGGTGATGATTGTAGAACTCTCCTTGATGTGACCCTCCTGCTGAATGGCATAATGCGCGGATCACAAGCCAATGAAAGTGTTGGGGAGGGGGAACCCCAACAAACATAAAAACCACCCTGTCCAAGTGAAGGGTTCAAGGGCTTTTCCTGCCTGCAGAATCGCAGGCAACCATCTCCGATCACGGGGATCTAAATCGCTTGACCACGCCCAACAGAAACCCCACCTCTGCTATGCCATTCCGCCCCGGCCACGCCCCCCAGCCGGCCTGCGTCCAGTTGTCCTGGGTTTACCGATTCCAAACCTTTCATGTAAATGAAGGCCCACAATCTGTGGCCGTGGTGTCTAGCGGTGGAAGTCATGGCAGAAGCAGGAGGCCCCCCAACCCCGGGAGACCAACAGCTAACACGCTCGGCTGCTAAATAAGAGGTCAGGGGTTCTGGTCTACCCCGAGGCACCTCGGAAGCAAGCCTTGCCATCTAATTCGCCGAAACGCCACTGACGTTGCCGCGACGCACAGGTCTCCAGGGGCACTCGCAGGATCACCTTGTCCATGGGAACTGAGTCAGCGGGATGGTCACCGGCTTTCCTAAAACTTGTTTTGATGGCAGAGGGAGGGAGGGTCTCTCCTGGACTTTTCTCGCAGGGGTGCTGTGTGCTGAACCTTAGTCCATCCCATTCCTCCTCCCCAAGTCCAGGGAGGAAAGTGCCCAAGGCCTCACGTTAAGGGATCTCAACCCATCTCCTCCCCCACCGAGACTGGGGAGCACGCTGTCACCAGGTGGCAGTACCTACCGGCGCCTGGTTCTGCCAGACTTGCTTATTCCATAAGCCAGGCTGCCTCCGGGCTCGTGGGAGCGTAGGGCATGGAGCAGGGTGGCATCGTGGGCAGACTGGCCTGAGGGGGATTCCTGGGTCCTGAGGACTTGTGACTTGTATTCTGTCTCCAGAGTGTCTTCCCTGAACATTTAAGAGGCCTCGGGCAGGGAACCCTAACACCTTGCTCCAGGGCTGGTGCTCAGGGGATCATGGATCCGATTGAGAAACATAAGGTGGGGAAAGGCATTTCCATCGGAAACACCCAGCCGGGTGCTGTGTGGGCATGGGGATGCCAGACAGGCTGGGCGCTGATTCCTAGGGTGTTTGTCAGGGACGTTAGAGGGGACCCTGGAGGGGATGGAAGGCTGAAGGCTGCTACAAACTATACTTCCAGCTTGACCAGGGGGAACTTCAGTGACTGAAGGCAGCACCCGGGAGTCACTGAAGGCTGTGCTCTGTATCGAGGGCCCCCAGGGGTGGGGGTGAAGAACGCAGAGCTCAAGATAAGGAAGCAGCACAGCCCACAACACCTCCATCACGCACAATAATCAGACTGGGTGGGAGAAGGAGCAGGGGTGACCGAGAGCCCTGAAATGCAAAGATACGATGAACGAGAGGCCTGCAGAGCCACCCCAACAAAAGCCACACTTGCACAGAAACAACCCCCCCATTCTCTGCCCGCACGCACAGCACGGGAGGGCGCTGCTCCACCAGTGGTCCCCTGCAGGCCTGCCCCCAGTGTCCCTTCCCATCTTCCCGAGGGCTCCAACGACGCCGAGCCCACCCTCGGCACCTGTGGCCCAAGCTCTGGTCACCAAGGTGACACCAGAAGGTGGAGAATAACCCAGTGGAGGGTCCAATGAGTCCAGCCACCATGTAATGCCAGACAGCCCCTCCTTGGACACGCAGAGCATTCTGAGTCCCCTGGGACTCTGCCTGGGAGGCCCGGCCAGGCTCTTGGGCCAGGCCAAGCTGGGAGGCCCAGCAGTGGACCAGCAGCAGGCCAGGGTGGGAGGCTGGCTTGAGGATACACAGGAAGGAGCAGGTGCCCAAGGGCTGCCTTCGAAGGCCAGAGCCCCAGCATGGCACTAGGACACTGGCCTCCCTCACTGGGCATCAGGAGTTCTGAGGTGGCTACTGCCCGGTCTCCACTTCCCCTAGTCCATGTCCTCCCCACACCGGGGCTGGCTCCCGTCCCTCCAGCTGTTTCCTTCCCTTATATAGCTCTCTGCTGGGGAATCAGGAAGAGACACGACACGCATTGAGTTCCCGGAGGCAAGAAGGCACTTGTTCCCAAGGACACACCAAGCTGGCGGCAGAGGGGCAGTTCTAGGGACCTGGCCCTTTCCCCAAGGCCAGCACAGCCTCAGACGGGCCCAGTGATTCTCAACCTTCCTAATGCCGTGACCCTTTCATACAGTTCCTTATGATGTGGTGACCCCTGCCCCCCAACCATAACATTACCTTCATTGTTACTTCGTAACTGTAATGTTGCTACTGTTACGAATCAAGCCACCCTTGTGAAAGGATTGTTCAACCCACAGGTTGAGAACCACTGGGCTAGACCCTGAGGCTGACAAGCAGGACATGGAGGGAGGCGGGGGTGTCTCAGAAGAGGTATTCCAGCCACTTCTCCCAGTGCCTCAAGCCCCACTGGCTCCCCCAACCCCCCAATCCACCAGGTCCCATCAGCTTCCCTACTTCTTCCTCTGGGTTCACAGACCCTTTCCTGGGGCCACATCCCACTGCAGCCCATTGGCTGCAACTCCCTCTCCCCATAAGCTCAAGTCCTTGCTCCTCAGGGAATCACCTTCCCCACCTCTAAGCAGGCTCACCCAGAACAGCTCTGACCCAGGCCTGGTGTGCGGCCCTCCAGAGCCCTGTGGGATGAGCTTGCTCAGTGCAGACCACCGGTCTCAGAAGGACCCCAGAGGGGCTGGAGGCAGGGGCAGCAGACCAGGCTTCAGGCTCCTCACTCAACCTCAGGCCCGGACCAGCAGCTTCCGTCACCTGGACACCCCCCCCCCCCCCCCCCCCCCCCCCCCCCCCCGGAGGACGGGAAAGCCGAGCTGGAGGATGGTAGCTACCTGGTCAGCTCTGGAGATCAACTGAGTGGTAGGACGCCTTCTCTGAAAACCCATGTGCCTTGAGCCCCAGATGAGACCCCCAGGGCCCAAATCAGAAGCACCACAGTCCCGCAGCCAAGATGTGCAAGGCCGGCAGGCTGGGGTGCCCCACAGCCTGGCTGTCGGACACACACCCCAGTGAGCAGAGTCAGAGAGAGCAGGCTCAGCAAGGACAGAGCAAGTCCCTGCTGTGTGGTCCCACAAGAGAGCTGGCCGAGGACACAGAGGACAAGGACCTGCGGGGAAAGGCCAGGGCCCAGGTGCAGGGTCTCACCTCGTCCTGGGCACTTCGGCCCCACCAGTAAGAACAGCCCACCCAGCACACTGTTCACACCAGAAACCCAGCTTCCTCCTTGACAGCTTCCTCGCCTCCGTCCCACCAAAGCCAGCCAAGTGTTCCTCAGTCCCTCTCTGAGCCATCCCGCCCTCCCAAACCTCACTCCCTGGGGCTGGAGGACAAGGCAGAACTGCCCGGAGAGTTGTTTCCGGGACGGAAGCTCTGCCGGAGTAGAAGATTGTGGTCTTTCTCCCTGAGAGCAGCCAGTAGGTGCAGACCATGGGCCTTGCAGTTAGCAACCCAACACTCAACCCAAAGCCAGTTTCACTGACACGGAGCTGATTCAGGCGCACAAATCCTCTTCTGAGCTTCCAAGACGAAGTCTTCCCAGGAGTGGAAAAGCCTCACCTTTCTCCCGCAGAGAAGTTGGTGGTTTTGAACTATTGGCCTTGCAGCTAGCAATCTAACTCAAAGCCACAGTGCCACCAGGGCTCACCCCCCGGCCCCCTTTCATCATGGCATATCCCCAACAACCGCCCTGCACAGCTGAACGGTACTCCCTCAACTCTCCTCTCCACTCGACAGCTAAGGGACACCCCTTAGCTAAAGTACACCCCCAGCCACGTGGGCTTTCAAATGTCCTTCACCTCCCTTCCAAGGACTACGGGGGGGGGGGGGAGGAGGGGGGCGCCCCGGCGCGGGAAACCTGCCTCACCTTCCAGGCCTGGAAAAGGGTGGTCCGAGCCAGAGAACGGACAGCATCTGCTTCTAGCCGGAGAGCAGGGCTTCTAGGAAGTTCCTAGAAGCTGGGTGAAGAAGGGACTGTGGTCAAGGTCCCGCTGGGGCTGGGGGCATGTGGGAGGCAGCAGGTCTGGGAAGTAAGACCACAGGTCCATTCCACAGTTACTGAGTGCCCGGCTCCCAGCGAGGGAGGCAGGACTCCTGCCTGGGAGAGGCGCCTGTGGCCTAGGGCTCGAGGCAGGCATGTAAACAGAGAATTAACAACCATCCCAGTAATTGCTTCTCCCAGAGTACAAAGCAGGCAGTGATTTCGCTGGGACCCAAGTCCATCTGTTTTTCCAGGAATTACACCCCAAGGGAGGCTGCCCACCCCACCCCACCCCTCACCCCTCACCAAGGGTTCCTGTCCCCAGATGAGAATGTTAGAGAGCAGAAGTCTTTGACCTTAAGTTGTGCTCCAGTGGGAAGGCAGGAAGGGTGCCTGGGAAAGCAAGTGGAGTTCAATGGGGAAATCCCAAGAAGCCAGAGGTCCCGGGAACTGCCGAGGAAAGTGCCTGCCGGCTACTGGGACATGCTAGTATGGGAAGGAGGCAGGGGTCAGGGGCCGGGGAAGGAGGGATGTGGCCATGCCAAGCCCACAATAGGGAACTGCAGAATCAGGGGGCACACCCACACGGACATGAGAGGGTCTTTCACTTGCTTCAGCCCAGCCGTCATCTGCTTGTGGGCCAGGATACGGCTTCCAGGATGGGATTTGCTCCCCTAAAACACACACACACACACACACACACCACACACACACAGAGCTCCTTGCCAACGGCAGGTGTTTGCTGTCCTGTTTCGGCATCTCAAGGATGCCATTGATTATATGGGGCCCTATTGACTGGGTAACAGCATTTGAGGGCCAAAGCACTACCCTAAGTGTACACATCAAGTGGAAGATGAATTTCCACTCAGAAACATTACCAGGTAAGAGGCAGCTCCGAGGTGAAGAGCCTTCAAGAGGCAGTGATTCCTCAGGCTCCCTAAGCTGCCCACCTCCCTGCCGTGCAGCCAACAAAGCAGGAAGTCCTTACAATGCCTCCATAGCTCCTTTTTTTCTTTCAGTTGTTGTTTTGTTGTTGTTGTTTTTAAGAATGGATGGCTCCCCAAAAGAAGGAACAGAATGCAAACCCCTCCAGCCACATACTCCTCAGGAGACAATCCCAGAACTTCCAAGTCTGTCCGCAGCCTCCTCTGTTCCTGGGCCACTCCCTCCTCCCCTTGGCAAAGGTCATTGGGTCTCGTCTTCCGTGGGATCTGCTTGATGCCCAAGGGAAGCTGGGAGCAGCTAAGATCAACAGATCACAGCATCTCCTGTGTGCGCAGAGCCTCGTTTCTAAATGCCCGGGCGCACCAAGCCTCCACGCAGTGCCAATGGGAAGCTGGAAGGCAGGACGGGAAAGCACAGATCTACTGAACCTCCGGGAGCCTCTGTTTCCACAGCTGGAAAGTGAGGATCGTGAGAGCGACTCTGAGTGTGGAGGGGATGGTGTCAGGGGAGAGGTCTGGAACAGGGAAGACGCACAGTAGACTGGGACCCCTTCAGCCTTAGCCGAGTGCTCAGACGGCACTTCTGCACCTCGGGTCTCGGGTAAACCGCTCAACCTCACTCCCATGGACAGAAGTGAGTGAGTGAGAAGGGCGAGTGGTTCCCTAAGGCCTCAGCTACCTGCAGTCAGAGCCCAGGGGTTAGGCGTTGAACTGCTAACTGAAGGGTCAGCCGTTGGCACCCCCTGAGCCCCTCTAAGGGATAAAGACAAACTTTTCCTCTTGTCAAGAAGTTGTCTCAGGAAGGCCCAGAGGCAGTACTGCTCTGTCCTGTAAGGTTGCTGTGAGTCCAAACTAACTGGATGGCAGTGGGTGAGTGAGGTGGGTGGGTGAGTGAGTGGGTGGGTGGGTGGGGGAGTGGTTGGGGAAGCGAATCAGCCCTCTACCTTAAATCACAGAGAGCTTCGAGTCGCACCATACACTGCAAGAAAACCCCACGGCACCACAGCCCTAACTCTTCCGCGCGGCGGGCAGGCGCTATCTGAGAGGCACCCCTGAGGTCTCCCTGGGAGGAAGGAGTGGGACGGGTGAGCACGTGGGGAAGTCCATCTGCTTGGCAAGACCAGGAACCTCTAAAGCCCCGGAAGTGGGAGGTGCCCAGAACCCAGCAGCCCAGCTCCATGTGGCTACTCTAAATCCATCTGGAGCCCACAGGAAGCCCCCTGTGCCAGCAGCAGAGACGGAAGCCAGGCCAGCAGCCCCGACGGCCGGAGGAGGCCTGGCTGTCACCAGCATTGTTCGGCTCCATCTGACGCACATCCACCCCCCACCCCCCCACCCCGCCCCGACACACACACCATGTTTCCTTGTTCCTCGTAGATGCACGCATCTGGACCAGGTCTGCAGGGGGAAAGGAGGAGCTAGCTTTCAAATCACAGAGAAGGGAGCCTCAGGTAGCCACCAGGGGCCCCACAGGCACCACTGCCATGTCCAGATGTGCAACCTCTGACCCCTGTCCCCACCCCAGAATATACCCCCAACATGGAAGAGACAGACAGGGGAAGAAGGGGGTCTATGTATAAACCAACAGATGATCCCTGAAGCCCACCCAGATCTCCAAAGCCATCTTTTCAAAGCGTCCTCGGTGGCACCCAGGACCTGGGACAAATTCTCCCTAGACTTGCCTCTGGGGCCTGGGCTCGGCCCGCCCTCTGGCCAGGCACCAAAGGGAGGAAGCACGTGTTGGCTGTGTGGGTGAGGCCGGTCTTAAAACAGAGGGCCGAGCTGTGAGGAACAGACCAGCGGAAAAGGCGGGGCTGGAAGCCAGGGCTGGAGAGATGGAGGCGAGAGGCCACCAGGCAGAGTCTAGGGCTTGTGGGGCAGCCACGCTTCTTATCAGCACACCTACCACGGACTGTGTCGGTCACACCGCTGACAATCCCGGCTGTGTCCACAGGAGGCAGAGCACACGCCCAGGGCGCAGGGCTGGCCCAAGGTCACCCACAACCTGGAGTCCCTGAGCCAGAACCCACCCGGGGCTGCCTCTTGGGGTCACTGGGTGCCCAGGAGAGCAGACAGGGGTGGCCGGGTGCCCAGAGAGAGTGACTGCATTCAACGAGGAGTTCCAGTGGAAAGAGAGGGGCCAAGGAAGAGTGTAGCCAAGGATCTGGGCTCCCCAGCTTCTAAAGGGGGCCAGACAGGGGTACTCCGCCCTGCTGGGACCTGGTGGATGAGCCTCCAGGCCCGTCTGCAGAGCCGCAGACACTCCTGCATGGTCTAGAAGCCAGGGTCGCAGAAGCAGGGCCATTCCTCACAGATTACTGTGTCCTAGCACATGACTGCCTCCCACTCGGCCTCCTGCAGGGGGCGGTGAGGAGCAGGCCCATGACAGGGTGCCAGGGCACCCCCACCCATGGCGACAGTCAGTCCTCACTGGGACAGACTGGTAGATTCTGGCCCACTCAACTGGACGGCTGTTGCCCTCTGCTTGAGCCTCCCTGAAAAGGAGCACCCCACACACACCCCTCCTCGAGAAATGGTTGCTGGAAGCTCCCCAACTTCAGGACTGAAGTCCCCACAGATGCCTTGGTGCCTCCCCCACATTGGGAGCCCCCTCCTGCTGGAATAGTCCACAGAGCTCCAGCCTGTGGGTCTGCACAAACCCAGGGAGGGCGGCCATTGGTGCCGGCACACGGGAGAGTGCTGGTGGGGTGGAGGTGGGGATAGGGGGCAATGCAGGTTTCCCAACAGGCAGCCTGACTCCCTTGCCATCGGTACTGCGCCTGCGCCCCACATACACACACACACAAACACACACGTCCCGCCTACAGAGCTGCACCTGCTCCAGGACCCAGCATCTCCCCAGTCGGAGGCCTCTGAAGCCCCCTCTGACCCTCCCCTTACAAATTATGAGCATCTGTTTATCCTCTGCCTCCGGCCTCCGGATGAGAGCCGGGAGTCAGGAGGGCAAGGTGAGGAGGGAGAAAGGAGCTGCCGGCCCCGGAGGAATCGCTTTCTAACAGCTGAGGGGCCTCGGGCTCCCAGAAGGCAGAGGGATGGACCAAATGACCCCTGGAGGTTCTGAAACTCAAAAGCCAGGCCCTCTGGCAGGAGCTGATGGGAGAAACGCCTGGGGTCCCAGTTGGGGTTTTGAAAGAGTCTGAGCCTCCTCCCTGCCCACCTCTCCTCCCCAGACTCTGGAATCTGGGCCTGGCCCTGCCTGGGCTCCCACGCTCAGCAGGACTGGCCTGGGCTGCTGCAGAGGCAGCAGTGTCTTGGGCCCTTAACGGGTCCCCTCCCAGGCCTCCAGAGCAGCCTTGTCCTCTCACATACTGCCTGGACACTCTTCCCTGCTGCCCCCCGATAGAACAACAGGGCCCAAGGGCTGCGCACAAAGCGCCCAAGACGCTGCCTGCCTCCCTCGTCTGATAGGTGGGCAGGCTAAAGCCCTGGCAGGGGGGACCTTCATCGCCACAGAGAGCAGGGGGGTGCAGTCGGGCTGTGAACCCAGATACAAGGTTGAAGAGTCTGTGACCTTAACTCCCACTCCATCCTGCTCCCAACAGGTCTTCCCTCCAAGAAGTTAAAGGTCACTGCCATGGGTCGATTCTGACTCGTAGCGGGACAAGGGCGAATTGCAGATGTTGCCGTCAACAGCCCAGGACACTGCCGGGGCTGAAATCCACGCTCCTGCATCCAAGCCGAGACGCCAGAGCCCGCTGTGTGCCAGCTACCTGGCCAGGCAGAAGCTCAGCCATCTGCTGGGCTCCAGATAGGAGGTCCCTGTTGTGACACGGCGGGGGGGGGGGGGGGATCTGACCTCTGTGTCTGACATCACATGGTGATCAACACCAACTGCCCCCAAGCTATGAGGTGGAGGTGGCACCCACTGCCTCTTGCCAACCTGTTGGCCAATGCTGATGCCAGCTGCCCCTCCCACTTCACTGCAACAACCACCCCGAAGGACCCTCAGACCTTACTCACAGCGAGGGGTCATAGGCCGAAGCGGGGAAGGAAGTCTCCCAATTCAGGATCAGGAATGACGCCAGCGACAGTTCTTCAGATAGGACAGTCTCTGCTCAGTCCTGCCTGTAGGCTGGACTCTCTCTGGCACTCAGCCTGGCCTCTGCTCTGCCTTGGCAAGTGTCACAAAGTTCTTCAGCTCTGCTAATAAGTGCCCGGTGGGGTCCCAGCCCACTAGGGACCCTTCTGCCTGGAGGTGCTGGGCTCTCTCAGTCCGTGTGTTCACAATGCCTTGTTCTGTCATCAGGGAAGCCCAACATCTCCTCTCCCATCGGTCTCCTGGTTCTGAACCCACCAGGTCTCACTGGTTTGTACCATCTCCAGGTTACAGCTCTGTCTTTATCTCCAGAGTCTAGAAGACTCTCAGCACAAGAACCTCAGGTCCAAAGGACACAGTCTGCACCCTTCTCTTCATCATAGTGGTGGTGAGGCCCCCGCTTCCACCTCTGAGATGGTTCATTTTAAGCCCAATGGAGATGTCAAAACTGACTCATCCCTCGTTAGGGTCCCATGTCCACGCAGGTGCCACATACTTTATCTGCAAAATTAGCAAGCTATTTTATCCCCCCCAGTGGGCCGCAAGCACCCTGCGTTCTACCTATTTATTTGGTGGGAGTTGCAGGACCATGACAAGAAAGACCACAGAAAAGCCATCCACGGCACTGTGGCAGGTCACTCACTGTTAGGCAGGGGTGGGGGGCAGGCAGGGGTGGGGGCAGAGACGAAGAGTTTGCTGTATGCCAAGCAAATGGTGGGAGTTGCGCCTTCTCTGGGCTCCTTAGTCATGCCTGCTTCCTGTGGTCTACCCTCATTCCTGCCTGCTGCAGTCCATCCATTCCAGCCCGTGTGTGGAGCCCGCCCAAGGCGGGCGCTCCCTGGCCCGAAACATGTCCCAGGAAGGAGTTTGTCAGTGTTCTCGCTCAGGATCCGAGAGAGGAACGGACAGCGCGTGGGAAGGAAGCCCAGAGAGATGGAATGACTCAGGCGAGGATTTCCCAGCCCTGCCTGGGGCTAAGGAATCTTGAACTCAGGACTCTAGGGACCCAGGTCCTGGCTTGTGATCTGTCCCCAGGCCTCCCCTCCCAACACAGCCTGCACAGCAATCCAAAGTCCCTCCCTTAGGGGGTCCCCTCATGCCGCTGACTCACCACAGTTCAGGCCCCCTCCCTCTCTAGCCTGGCCCAGGAACCTCATCACAGCGAGTGCCTGCCCAAAGGCACCCGCTCTCACGGCCCGTTTGCAGAGGGCTTGATCTGTGTTGGTCACTGACCTAACAGGGCACGTTACAGGTCATGTGCACCACAACACCTGCAGCAGATCACAGCCCATTTGACATAGACAGAAATTGAGGCTCGGCCCCAGGACACACAGCTCATGTGTGCCCCTCCTGAAGCTCACCCAAGCTTGCCTGACTCTAGCCCAGGGCGGGAACCCTCTTTCAGTACCCCAATAATGTACCCCTTGTCCCAGGGGCGTGCCTTTCCCTGGGTCTGGCTGAAGTAGTCTTTTTCCTCCTGAAGAACTCATCCTCACCCATCAAAACCCAGCTCACAAACACCTCTCCCACCCTGCCAGTTCCTCCCCACCTTTAACAGAAGCCTGTCTATTGCCTGTGTTCCCTGAGTCTACACCTCCCTGCCCTTGCCCTACCAGGCACCGGGCCTGATGCAAGGAGTTTTGCTAAAGGGGCCAACCAGGGGCCCCGTGTGCCCAGCTGGACTCGGCCGCTGCCCACACAGCCTTCACTTGTCCATGGCCACTTCCCCACTACTCTGGACCCTCAGAGCAGGCCCTGGGGAGAGGACCATCTCTCTCTCCCCCAGTCACAGGCAGACATGGAGGGCCCCCAGTCACACCCCACTGCACACCCCTGGGAGGGGGCTATGGGTGCCCCCCTTCCTGGCTGGGCAGCCCCTCTCTGCTCCACCAGCCTGGCTGTTTCTGAATCTCAGCCCGTGATTAGGCCCCTAATCAGCAGGACTTCCTGCCAAGGACTGCCAGCAGTGGGGGAGGGGCAGGAAACAAGGTCAGCTCAAGGTGAAGTTCCAAGTCTGGGACTAGGCTAGGCACAGAAGATGGGCGGATGCACACAGCCTTCCTCGGGCAAGGAAGGCCACTGAGGTCCACCGTGGGGTGACCCATCCAGGGTTCAGGGACAGAGACCAGGTCAGGGTGGAGGTCCTCAGACATGTATATACGTGCACCCCTCCCCCACCACCACCAAGCCACCCTTCCAGTCCCAGCCCAGCTCCAAGCCCAGGGCTGACTGAACCCCCGACAAGGGGCTGCTAGCAACCCAGTCTTCCCAGGTTTGCTCAAGGTCAAGGGGGAAGGATGAGTCTACCTCAAGGAACAAAAGGCTAGAAGTGAGGCGGAGGTGAGGAGGGGACTGGAGATAGGGCCAAGCCTGCACTCGGGAGACTTCACCAGCTGCCAACATCGTCATCGGCCCAAGCCCATTCTTTCTCCACAAAAAACGCTAAATGCCTTTTGCAGCTGCAGCAAGGCAGGCCAGGGGTGCGGAAACAGAGCTCCCTCCGACCCCGTGCGATCCAGCCTCCCTGGGTAGGGCAGGGCTGGGGGCACAGAAAGCAGAGGACCCCAGAGGACAGATGGAGGGAGACGGAGACCGGGAGGCCTCCACAGTCCTGGGCTCCAAGCTCTCAGCATAAGGCAGCTTGTAGGAGAGGGGCTGGGCCATCTCCTCCACCACCATCAAGTGTGTGCACGCGCGCACACACACACCCTGACCATCTCCTCCACCATCACCAACACACACACACACACACACACACACACACACACATCACCACCAGCACCCCCCCACACACACACCCTGACCATCTCTTCCACCATCACCAACACACACACACTTCCTCCACCACATCACACACACACATACACACACGCGCGCGCGCTCTGACCACTCAGGTGGGAGGGCAGAAGCTGCTGGCAAAGACACACCTTCAACTGCAGGAAAACTAGCCGGGGACGAGGCAAACAGTTGTTGGGGGATGCTTTGGGAAGCCCACTTTCAAACACTGATCCCACCCCCCCACTCTCGGCCCAGGATGTCTGCCCATCTGGGGGTCCAGCCTGGAGTCCAGCACCTCCCGGCAGGAGTGGGCCTGGAGCCAGAGACGCTGCCGAATGAGGCATCTTGTTTACCGCCCACGACAGCTTCCTCACAGTCCGCCCTATCCCCATGGGCTCCCTGGGCAGACAGGGCCTCCACAGGCCCCTTACCCACCCCCCAGGCACAGAAGGAGGTGTGGGAGAAAACCAGGGCCTGCCCCTTCTGAGTCCAGACGCCAAAGCCCTTGAGGAAAAGACTGCCGGCACCTCCTCTACCCACTGGTCCCGCCACCCCCCTCGCATTTTAGGGATGGAGCTGCCATGGCAGGGGACAAAGTCTGAAGGAAGAGCCCGTGCCTGGGAGGACAGCAGCAGCATCACAGTAATAACAACAGCATCAGGAATAACATTAACGGCCGGTCGTAAACAACATCCTCGTCACCAGTAATAATAACGACGGTCAGCGTGCCGGACAGTGTGTGCTCTGTGCTCTCCGGCAAAGCACGAATGAAAATAACAAAAACTAATTAATCAAGTACCGAAATCATCGCATGAGCCGTCTGTGACTATCCACAGTGACTAAGCAAGGCCCAGAGAGGTCCGGTCCCTTGCCGAGGCCACACAGCCAGCCAGTGGGGTGGCCCAGACACTGAGCTCGGCAATCTGGCTCCAGAACCCTGCTCCCAGCCTCCCTAGAATCCTGTTTCCTGGCCCACAAGTCCTCCACATCCCACTCCCACCCCTGCCCTTCCTCCGTCCACGGCCAGGGTCCCCTGGCCTCAGGGAGTCCCCACTCCAACTCCAAGTGCAGGAAGTAAGTACCCAGGGGGCTTGCAGAGGTCAGGAAGTTGAGAAGCTGGACATTCTGTTTGGAGCAGGGCTGGGAAAGTTCCTGGGAAAGGGTGCTGCAACTAGGGCTGGGGCCTCCATGTTGGCAGGGGGGCAAGACTCCTACCTACCCAGGCACTAGTGTGACCCATCCATCCTCCCTCCTCACCTCCCCCAGATGAGGCCCCGCCCTCTGGGCCCAGTCCCTCTGCCTCCCACACTGGGCCTGAGTGCGGGCTCAAAGCCCTAAAAAGGCAGGGGTTACAGGAGTCCAGCCTAGGCCTGGAAGAGGCAGCGTCAGAGCCTGACTCAAGCCCACTTGCACCACCACCACCACCACCCCCCACCGCCCGCACACTGCAGTTACCCTCCCCCAGACAAAGATGACCGAGGTCACCCACCTGGTCAGAAGCAGGCAGGAGGCCCAGCAGCCCCGGAGCCTCCACCCCCCATCTCAGGGATTTCAGAGAAGGAAAGGCAAGCAAGACTGTGACCATGCATAATGCGGGCAGGGCATGGGCCCTGAGCCTGGCAGCACCCCCCCCATCCCACCCTCCCCTCGTTCCAGCTCGCCTGTGCCCACACCTGCCAGTTTGACGGAAATCTAAGAACTAGCCAGCCACGGAGCCCCAGAGCCAGAGGCGATGGGTGCGGGGAAGCATGGAGCCGGAGGTGCAGCAATGGGAGGGCTAAGCCAACCCAGCCCCCTCCAAAAGGCTGCCCACTCTCCCCAAACAGCCCCATCCATTCAGAGGTGTCCCCCCTCCCCATGTCTCCTCACACAACACCCCCCACCATTGGCCTCAGTTCCCTTCTCTGAGCTCCCTGAGTTCCCTGTGCCGCGGTAACAGATACGGCAGGTGACTGACCCCAGCAAGCATGCGGGACTTTTCTCACCGTGCAGGGGGCTAGGAGCCTGAAATCAGGGTGTGGGTTCCAGGGGATGGCTCTCTCTGTGCCAGCTCTGCCAAGTCCATCCTGATCGCTCCTGAGCTTCTGTCCCCAGGCCAGTGGTCGGCCTCTGGCTTGACATCTCTCGTGCAGTCTCTCACTCCTGTCTCTCTCTTACATCTCAATGGAGCCCGACTTCAGACTCACCCTACACTGGGCCAGCCAGTCCTATGAGGACCACAGGCACAGAGGGGACCCTGGGAAGGTCCTGGGGACACAGTTCCAGCCCAGGATACTCGGGGGTGGGGATGGGTGCAGAAGTAAGGCAAAAAGGCAGAGAAGCACCTGCAGCCCACCGCACACTCAGCACCTCACACCCCTTCCCCACATAAGCCTCCCAGACCCTGCATCCGTCCTCGGTGTTGCTTCTGGGGAAAAGGGAAGTGTCTGGATTAAGCGGCCTCACCCTGGCGAAAAGGAAGTGAAGTTGGACGCTGGGAAGGGCTGCCCCAAAGACGATAACCCACTGTCCCAGGGAGGGCACGTTTTACACTTGGCACCAACCCAGCCGGTGGAGACCAGGAAGAAAGTCCTGGTGAACTGCTTCCAGCAAGATAGTCCTTGCTGCTCTCCATCACTGGGGGCACCCCAAATGAGCAGAGTGAGCAAAGGAAGCCATTGGGAACAAGTGATACTCTCACTTGGTCTGGGGTTTGGAGTGTGGTTTAGGCATTCAGGGTTGCCTTGCATAAGAACTCCCTAGGGAGGCCTCTGACTTACCAACTCCTTCAATCTCTCCTTTAAGGGAAAGAGGCTTACAGCCCACTGGTGTCAGGGGAAGCCTTGCAAGGGCCAAGAAGGCTGGGGCAGGAAGGACAGGCTGCTCCCCAACCCACCTGGACTCTCCCAGAACAGGACGCCCTAGCCGGCCAGTACAAGGTTTGTAGAACTCTTCAACCCCACTCCCCACACCCTAGGAAAACAGGCCCGGAGAGGCAGAGGCGGGGTCCTGCTCCCCTGCTCTCCCCTGAAAGGCCCTTGAGAGCAGTGCCCTTGGCTCGCTTGGCCCACTGCTAGCTGCACCACCCACCTCACACATGCGGACAATGGACGCTGTGTAGTACTGTACACATTCGGAAACGGAGGGTCAGGTGAGGCTGGCCGCTCCCCACTGCCACTGCCACCGCCACCCCGTGCCCCAGTCCGGGTGTTTTCCTGTCCCCTAGATCTTGGCACTGCTCTCCCAAGCAGGCTGGACATCCCCATTGGAGGAGACTGAACTGGGCAGGGGCATGGAGCAAATGGCCACCTGTCCAGCACACTGACCTGTGAGCCCCCTGGGGTGGTGGCGGGGGGTGGGGGTAGGGGTTGTCCTCTAGGGTCCATTATTCTACTCCACGTCATGCAGGGCACAGGGCAGCTCCGGCCCTCAGAGAGTTAACCAGCAGGGCAGGGCACAGCGTGGGTCAAGAGGAATCGGAAGAAACGCAGAGGGTTTGCAGGAAGCAGCTGGGGGGCGGGGGGGCCGAGTGGGGGGAGAGGACCTCGTGGGCAGGTTGAGTAAGGCCTGGGAGGGGAGGGGCAGGGTGAAGGGCAGAGGCTCAGCGGGCACCAGACGGGCCAGAGGACGCTCTGACTCTGTGCCCCCAAATCCAGGGAGGGAGGCGGGCCCCTCCCCAGGCCAGGGGCCATTGCCCTCCTGCTCCCCATTCTGTTGTCGGAGAATTCCCCGGCTCCGAGAATCCCAGGACCTTTGTATCCCAGGAGACCTCAGAGTTCAACCCTTCTCACCACACCCCACGTCAGGGACGCGCTGGTGCAGCTAGTGGGAGCGTCCCTCTGATGAGCAGCCACTCACGACCTTACAAGGCAGCCTGTTCTCCCTCAAACCAGCCCAAGCTGCTTAGAAACCCATCCTTAAACCAGGCCAAGACTCCACGGCAATGACGACCCCTAACCTTCCACCCAACCAAGATCTCACCTGCCCTGGCTCGGACTCCTCCCTCCCTGGATACTGGGGCTCTGAGGACGCCTGGCCTCCGGGGTTTCAGCCACAGCCTGACAAGGCAACCGGTGACCTAAGTGACCCCTTCCCTGGGTTCATCAGTGCCCCATCTGTAGCCCCACCAGTTTCTCTGTGTTCCATTCCTGGACACCTCCGCCCCATGAGGGGTGTGGGACTGAGGGATTGGGGTCGAGGAAAGGAGGAGTGATGAAGTGGGGGCTGGATCAAGATGGGGTGGCGACCCAGAAGGGGCCAAGATTACCTGATCCACCTCCCACGAATGCTCCACTCCTGGTACGAGGTCCTGGCTCCCAGCTCCGGCAGTGGCTCAGGCTGGCAGAGACCCTCGCCAGGCCCAGGCCCAGCCCCAGCCCGCTCCTCTCCATGGGCAGCAACACCCAGACCAATCCCAAGCAGGGATGCCCAGCGCTGATCCCATTTAGGGCTCTCTCCCCCGACGCCCAGCCCCTCCTCACCCCACCCCCGCTCAAGGGTGTCAGGCCATGGGGTGGCTCATCTGTGCGGAGCTTTGAGGTCTTGGGGGAG
>PVJH01028553.1:0-27207 GCA_004026705.1 Nesogale talazaci
ACACCCATTCTTCTCTGGTCTTGCGTATTCAAGGGCAAACTTTCACATGCAAGTGAGGTGATTGAAAGTGCCATGCCTCGGGCCAGGGGCACCTTAGTCTTGGGGTCCAGAGAGGTCTTATGCAGCAGACTTTCCCAATGCAATGCATCGTTTGATCTCTTGACGTCTGCTTCCAGGAAATTGGTCATGGGTCCAGGCAAGATGAAATTCTTGATGGCTTCCCATCTTTTCTCCAGGAGGGTCCTGTTAATCCAGTTGTGAAGATATTTGTTTTCAGTACATTGAGTTGTCCCATTTTGAAAGTTGTGGTCCTTTGTCTTTGTCAACAACTGCTTCCAGTCCCTCACTTTCAGCAACATTCTGTCAACCACATGGTATGATGTGCAGGTGGCTCTGTCCATGATGGCCACGAATCTGTTCCTATGGACGGGCTATTAAAAATTCAGAGTAGAAAATATTTTGAACATCATAGTCAGTAGAATGTGGCCTGATGATCTGTTTTATGATATGTCAGAATAAGTTTTGCAGCCAGAAAGGCACTTTCTAAATCTGTAATGGTTGTTTGAAAAATCATAGTTTTAAGGCTTGTATATGATTTGGCATTTGGTCAATAACCACAAGTTTTCTCCTACCCCCAACTGTTAGCATTTGAGGCAAAAATAAAAAGGAAATATCAATATTTGAAGGGTGAGTAAGGGTTGGGCTTATTTGTTGTTTGCACAGTGAGCTATTGATCTAATTTTTAAATTTTAAATCAGGAGGAGGAATCTTGGCTGTTCATTTTTGTGTGCTTGACAGATGACAGAACTTGGAGAAATTAGCTGCCCAAGTGGGTGACTTGGGGTCTAACAGGGCTGGACAGAGGCCAACTCTTTGTGGGGACATTCGTGGTTTGTCCAGAGTGCCTGTACTGAGAGAAGAAGGTGCCTCCCCTGTCTGCAAGGTCAGTAGCATCATTTCCCAGGACCCAGCCAACTCCAACAACTTGTGGAAGCATCGGTCTTTCCAGTTCTCTGTGTCAGACATGGGTTGTTGGTAATATTCAGGGTTGATGGCCACCCCTAAAATGTGGATTCACTAAAACAAGGACAAATTCTGAGAACTGGCAGTGGGCCCAACGTTCTCCAGCATGTTCTCCTGGACAAAATGGGGAATCGCACCCATAGAGAAGGACCTACATTCACTTGGATGCCAGAAGGTGGGGGCAGGAGAGTTCACTTAGGTCCAGTGGTTAGGGTTCAAGGACATACCATTCGTGTGGATGGGGGATGCATGGGATATAAGAGAGGCGGCTCGGCTGAGCCCCGGTGGTGTAGTGGTTGTGCGCGGGACTGTGTCCCACTGGGATGGAGGTTCGATTCCAGTTCCACGGAGCAAAGGCTGGGCCTCCTACTCCCACCACCTGAGGGCAGTGATTGCCCCCCCCCCAAAAAAAAAAAGAGAGGCGGGCTCAGGGGAGGAACTGAGATGTTGGTGCCTAGTAAGTCTGTCCAGAAAGGGCATCTTGTCTTCTTTCCCCAGAGCATGTTCTCTGTGTCTTTGCATCTCACCTTCCACCCTTGAAGATGTGTTCAGTGTCTGGCTTCCATGATAAGACCCTACATTCCAGGATGAAATCAGGATCATCTCATTTTCAGCTGATTCCCTTTCCCCAGCATGGTGGGAGATGGAGGACAGGAACAAGACCATTCTCTGTTTGGGTGGAGTGGGCATTAGCCCAGGGTGGATATGACCCAACGTTTTTGTTCTGTGCCTGGAATTCATGCCACTCAAGTAGTCTCTGACTGTCACTCTTATCTCTTCAAGGCCTCGTTCTTGGACATGGTGTCTACCACTGCTTCCATAAAACCAACCAATCCACCAACCAACCAACCAATCCAACCCACCAACCCATCACTCACCAAGCTATCAACCAATCAACCAGCCAGCCAACTAGCCAAACCAACCAGCCAAACTCACTGCCACTGAGTCTATTTTAACCCCTAGGGACCCTTAGAACTGAGTAGAACTACCTTGGTGGGTATAGGAGACTACAACTCTTTCCGGGAATTGAAAATCCTGTTATTTGGCTGTGGAGTGCCGGGTGGTTTTGAACTGCTGGCCTTGTGGATGGCAACCAAACCTTTAAGAATGTCTTCACTGTTACAGCTTCCCCATTCCCAGAGTAAATGAATGAACTGAGATTGCGTTTTTCCCAATCTATTTAGCTTCAGTTGGTTACTACAGAGCATTTTCATCTCTGCATAAAGGACAAAGTCCTCTTTCTGGTCAGCTTAAGACCAAATTCCGGAGCAAGACAAGTTCGCCAAGAAGCAAGAGAACAAGGAGGCCCTTTCTTCTGAGACCTTCTTGTCACCCTGGTTGTCCCCACCTGATTTAGTTCAAAGTTCCGAATTCAGCCGGAAGCCTCTGAGGAGAGCGGAGGGGACACGAGGCCCTTGGTTCTGTCTGTCCTTACAATTTGCCCACTGAGGGCACTGGGGTGAATGACCTTCTTCTCTGTGAATGAGAAGGCTGGACTGGTCAATGACCTTCCAGCTGCTTTTAAAGGAGCCTGGTGGTGAAATGGGTAAGCGCTTAGCCACTAACCCCAATGTCGGCGACTTGCACCCCCCTGGGACCTCCCCAAGAGAAAGACTCGGAGACCTCCTGCTATGAAGATGGCAGCCAAGAAAACGCTCATTATCTTGTCTCCGTCCTGACTCCACAGCTCCCGACAGCAGCAACAAGGTCACTGGAGGACAGACAGACGGCCAACGCTCTACAGTTCTCTTGTCTCCCTCTTGGGCCCGCTCTGAGCACCAATGAGCAGCACAGAGAATATAAGGTTGGGTGGGAGGTGGGGGCAGGGAGGGGGATGTCTTCTCGTTGTTCTCCGCTGTCCACCTTCCTGGCGCTGCTTCTCCCTGAGGCCCAAGGGCTGTGGAAGTAGCCCACCCTGGTCGACCTCTGAAGGCACCATGGTTCCCAGGGGTTAGAGTTGGGCCACAGTCTGACGCCACCAGCCGCTCCGGACAAAGTGACCCCGTCAAGAGTTACCAGGGAACGGTCTCCCCACCCTATAGGGTTGCTGTGAACCAGTGTCCACTCGATGGCAGCGAGCGTGAAGCCCCTCCAGGTCTCACGAAACTGGTGCTGTGAAAGAGTCAACCAATCAAGCTTCCTCTCCATGCCACAACTCAGGGGGCAGCTCTATGGGGAAGTTCTGAGAAATGACAGGTCTTTGGGTGGGTTTGGTTAGAGTTGGAGTGACTCGGGAGCTGAGCCCTGGGGTGAGAACAGTGTGTATGTGTGTGTATGTGTGTGTGTATGTGTGTGTGTGTGTGTGTGTATTCACCTAAGCCAATATGACACACCATAGGGGACCTGGGCCAGCTGGGTGTTCACCAGAGGTGAATGCCGCAGACTCTTTGGTCAACAGAACCAAGCCCTGCCTGCATACGGACTGGGCGACAAAACTGGGTTTCACCAGAGCCTCTGAGAGTTGAAGTGCCTCCATTTAGTCTCCCAGAACTGAGTGTGATCCTCTTAGCCCTTCCTGCCCCGTGCCTGGGGAGGAAGCTTATTCAATCCTGACCTCCCTGAGCAGAGGAAAGTTCTAGAATGGGCTATGCCCCCCCCTCCCCCCGTTGGAGTTCTGGGCTACAGAGAGGACAGGCGGGGCAAGAGGCCCTGGTTGAGAACTCAACTCCCTGCCTGCAGACTGGAGAGAAGGGAGAAGCAGACTCCTGCCCAATCCTCTGGGGGAGGCCCGTGGTTAGCTGGATGCCCACCCCAGGTGCCACCTGCTGCCCAAGCCCCTCTCTCCATAGTTCAGTCCATGCCTTTCTCTCTCCTCAGCCTCTCTTGTTCTGTGATGACCACCCGCTGAGGGCTCAGGACAAGAACAACTTCTGGACCCTTCCTGCAGAGTCACTTGACTAGTCCTCAGAGCCTCAATATTACCCAAGACTGGAGGGGTCAGAGACTGCAAACCATCGCCGGACTCTGATACATGGCTGCCAATCACCTTGTGCCTTCTGTCAATGGGGGTCACAGCAGTCCCGCTTCTCCAGGGGCTGCCGTAACATTCACATGAAGTAATTCATGCAGTACACCAAGCAGCTGAAATGCCCACTGTTTCCCTTCCCTTCTGGGTTGCCTCTACTCCAATCTCCCACACCTTACGGAGCAGGATATCATTTGGTTTGAGAGGAGTAGTCTGTGTGGCCAAGTGGACAGCTCTGACTGGGGGCATGCACAATGATAAGGATGCCTTCAGACTCTAGCAACAGAAATGAAACAAACTGGCTTAGATTCTATGAGAATATATATATTTTTTTCATGTGACTTGAAGTAACAGATGGGTTGGATCTGACCACAGGTTGGCTGGATCTTGGGATGAGCATTCCTGGTGTCAATCACATTTACCTGTGAGACAGCTGGCTGGGCTCGGCACGTCCACCACTTGAGGCTGTTGTCCACTCTTTTTTGATTTAATTTTAAGAGACCATCTATTAAGTCTCTAAAGGGACAAGACAAGGCAACAACAGAGACATGTCATCCATACAAGGGAGAGCATCAGCATGAGGTCAGAATGGTGCCTAAAGGTTTGTTGAGATGTGGAGCTTTTAAGATGGGCATGGGAGGTCAAAGCAAGCCATTACCAAAGTACGGTTGGTAACAGATTGATACCGCAAAGCTATTTGGGGGGATCCTGGAGGTAGAATGGGAACATGATTGAGACACTTGTTCTGTTAGAGCAGCTTACAATATGGGTCCGGGAGCTTCTTCAAGGCAGTCAGGGCATGACTCATGACCATGTGAACCCGAGTCAGGTCATCCTCACCAAGGACACTCCCAGACAAGCCCCTCAGGAACATTGCCTCTCCCTGGAAGGTTCACAGGGGTGGAGGAAGTCCACTTTTCTATACACTCTGAGACGATTCTCATGCCTGGTCAATGGACAGAGGGAATTCAATGAGATTTATTCCATGTAAGGACTTCACAAATGATTTTGAGACTTTCCTTGTGATCCATAGCCTTCTGCAAACAGTGTGTTCAGGATTTAAGATTTAATGCAATTCTCTTCTCTGATCATGGATTTTACTCTTACCAATCCTTGAATCACTGGGGCTGACGTGCTTCTTCTGTGCAGACTTAGCAGGCACACCATTTAGCTGGCTGTTTCCTTCAAGATAAACCTTTCATACCACAGACACTGTTGTTTCTGATAGCCAGGTACCAGCTGACTTCTTCACCCATGTCCACTCTTAGGCACAGGCCCAATGTAGGTCAGGTAAAATGCTGTACTTTCAGTCATCATTGTGCTGCCCCAGGGGCTGTGCATCTCCAGAGCGTCTGCTCCTCTGCTGAGCCTCAGTGGGATCTGCCTCACCTGCAGGAAAAATCCTGCACAGGATCTTCCAAGCCTCTGCCATTTAGTCCTCTGCTGCTGGCTCCCCTCAAAGGTCCTGTGGTTCTCTCCCTTGCCACCAATCTACCCGAGCCAACATTGTCTGAGGATTTGCATCGTTCCTGCCATACTGTTGCAGGGTGGGTGTAGTTCCTGCAGTGGCTACAGTCAGGCCTTTGTCTCCTGCACAGGCAGATGTTACGTCTTTTAGCTCTGGGCACACAGGCTGCATGGAGCCTCCACGAGCTGGCAAACTCCCCACAACTACCTGTCTTTTTCCATGGGCCAAACAGACCATCATCTCTCCCGCTGCAGAGTGACAGCTCTTTTTCCTCTGGGTCTAGGCAGTTCTCAGCACAGAGAACCCAGGTCCAAAGGACTAGTCCACCCTCAACTGATCTCGATGGTAGTGAGGTGCTCAGCTGCTCACTGAAAGGTCAGCCGTTCGAACCGACCAGGCAGCCTGCAAGATAAGAAATGGCAATCTGCTGCTATAAAGAGAACAGTCTGGTAAAGTGTGTTAGTCCAGGTAGATGAGAGAAACAAATTCATAGACACGCATATATGGATATAGGCATAAGGTTTATATACGAAAGGAACGGAACACTGAGAAAGCACCGCAACCCAGTCCAACTCAAAGTCACAAGTCCGATTTTAGCCCACATGCCCGATACCAGTCCATAAAGTCTCCTTCCAACTCACGAAGTCACAGGTCAGTGGGTGCAGAGTCCCAACGCTGGCAAGGTTCTCCCCATGGCTCTTTGCTTCCAGGGTTCAGGGTCCATCAACAGCATCCAGTGGCGGTAGAAGCAACTCTGCGCCGGCAGGAGTCTCCACGTGGCTTCTCCAGCTTCAGAGGTCTGGTTCCATCAGGGTAAGGCCGTGTGGCTTCTCCTCAGGTTCCTCCAACTCCTTGGATGCTGCCATCTTGTCTTGTCCATAATTCATCATCTCTGAAACTAACTCCCAACAACTGGGGAGATGGCTTCTCATCTCCACCAGGGAAATACCACAAGATTTCCCAGAAGTCTCAGGAGAAAGCCATGCCCACATAGAGGACTCATTGACTACTCAGTGGCTATCTCCAGATTCACAGGCTAGGCTCCACCCCTACAGCTCAATCATGAAATTTGACTTCTCGAATACATGACCGCCACAGAAAGGGAAGGTTCTACCAGAATCAACTCAAGGCAACAGGTACTTGTGTAAAGCACTAAAAATGAATATTGTCTATCTTTTAAAAATGTAACTCTCTTAATCTGCAGAGAGAACAAACCAGGTGTTGGAACCTGCTTGTTGTTTTCTCTGTTGTGTAGGATGACAAACTAGGAGAAGGGTCCTTGTAGCACTCTCTGCAGGGGGTGATGTTGGCGGGACCTGGAGCAGCAGCAGCCATCAAGTCAATCTACAGTTAGGCAGACACTGGAACATTCACTTAAATCTAACTTAAATTCCCTGGGCCTTAGTTTTCTGGTTACAAAGCAGGGCTAAAAACGCCTACCCAGCGTTGATTTGTTGATCCACTGTACAGTAGCAGTCTGTGTCTTGCTATGCTGCTGGAATCTGGGCCGCCAACATTGTCAACACCAGCAGAAACTCTCTGGGTGGACAGAGGTCAGCAGAGCTTCCAGCCAAAAATAAGCTAGGAAGAAAGGCCTAGAAGAATTTTCCTCCTGAAAATTAACCCATGAAAATGTGATGCCCCCACCCCCACCCGACTCTTCTTTTGTGGTTAGTGCTGGAAGCTCCCCAGTGGGAAGCAGCAGACAGTAGCCACAATAAGGGCCCCCCCACACACATATGCACACACATACACAAACAGACGAACAACCATGAGAAGGACACAGAAATGAGCCACGTTTCGTTCTGGGGTGCCTAAGGTCTCCATGAGTGGGGGCCACCTTGACAAGGACTTCAAACAATTACTCGATGCCGCACCTCTGCTGTGCCCAGAGCTGCATGCGTATTCCTCAGGGCCTGACCCGGGGAGGGCAGGGCACCTGGTCAGAGTCTGTGGAAGAAGGTGCTCCCTCCCTTGTTAGATGATCACACCACCCACCCATGGCCGTGTCACTCGAGGGTACCCCTGTATGCGGCGTCTGCACCTCCATCCACGTCAGGTGTGGCCACATGACCTGGTGGGGCTGGTGGGATATGAATGGAAATGATCGTGAAACCCCAAAGCAAAACAAGCCTCTCTGGGCCGGACACGTTCCTTCTCATTCTTTCCTTCAGCCATGAGAAGTGTTCGCCTCAAATCAGGGCTTCAGCTGGGGAGTCAGGTGAGAAGACCCACAGAGCACTGACCCAGCCAAGCCTCCGTGGGCAGGCAAGGAAATGGATCTTTGTTACATAAGCCACAGGGGCTTGGGGGTTAACTTGTCACCCTAAGGTATCTCATTCATCTAGATGCCCACATACAGCTAGCAAAGAGAAACAAGAGGAAGAGGGTGGCCAGAAAAGGAGAACGGGGAAAATTAGGTGTATCCAGCACCTACTGGTGCTCAGAATGGTGTCACTTTGTGAGGGACCTGCAATGAAGATGTGTCGAGACATACTGCCTCCAGGTGCTCAAAGTCTTGGAGTGGAGGCACTGTCAGAATAAAGGGGGGAGCCACAGAGCTAGCCAGATGGGGTCAACCAGTCTCCAAAGGCAGGGCTGCCCTAAGTTATCCTGGGTGCAGAGGCCGGAGCCCCGGGGATGGACTGGGGAGATCTCTCTTTCCGAGTTGAGTCTGAAAGGATACCCAACCTTTAGATGTTCCAGAGAAGACCCCAGGCCCCTGCAGACTGAGCAAGGTCACAGAGCAAAGGGACTGGGGAAGCCACGGGAGGGTGTGGCACACCCAGGGAAGACCTTCTCCCTGGGAGGAATCCAGGTTTTCTCATGGGCACTGCGTGCCTCTTCCTCGGTGTTCAGGAGTGTTCCTGTGGCCACTTCTATGCTGGGGATTGCCACCCATATATGCAAGTAAAACAACAGACTCTGAAGAGCACTGTGAGGGCGGGTGAGAGCTCAGAGTAGCTGCTAGTGTCCCCCCTGCTGGTGGGAGGCAGACTGGGGCCAGGGTGTCTTGACAGAGGGTGTACTTGATTTTGGTGGTGACACCAACCACCCACAAAGGATGGTGAGGTTTCTGGTGAACAGGCCTAGGCTTTCCATTCTGGAACATCTCGGTGATTTCCCGAGGAAACCGACACCCGCTACTGCCATGGATCGCATGCAGCCGGGGAGGGTATGAGAGGGGAGGTTTGCAGATCAGAGAGGCAAACAGATGCTGACCTTCGTGTCTAAGGGAAAGGATCCTGCTTTGGGCTCCCTTCTGGAATTTCTCACAGATTGACTGACCTTCCATAACAGTGAAATTAAAAAAAAAAAAAACACCTCACTCCCATTGAGTCGATTTTGACTCCTGGAGGATGGAGTAGAATTGTCCCTGTGGGTTTTTGAGACTGCCGATCTTTATAGGAACAGAAAGCCTCGGTTTTCTCTCTCAGGGCAGCTGATGGTTTCAACCTGCTGACCTTGTGGGGTATAGCCTATAAAACCCACAACTCTACCAGGACAGGCTCGCCCTGCAAAAGGGATCTGTGACGATTCCAAAAGCCAGACAATACAATTAGATGTTTGTTTCAATGGCAAGACTGATTCTGAGGGGAAAGAAAGGTTGAACTAAGCCCTTACAGGCTTGTGTAAGTCCAAGTTGACTAGAGAAACAAATTCATAAACATGCATATGGATATAAGGGAAAGGTTTATATATAAGAGAAATGAAACATTGAGAAGACGTTGCAACCCTGCCTGATCCAAGCTCACAAGTCTGATATTAACCCATACATCTGATACCAGTCTATAAAGTCTTCTTCAGATTGGTGAGGCACATGCAATGACAACAGGACTATCAAAGGCCAGTGGATGCAGAGTTTTGTGTATCCATGGTGATAGAAGCATCTCAGTGCTGGCAGGGGTCATCCTGTGGCCTCCCAAGCATCTAAGCACTGGCAGGAGTCTCTGTGTCACTTTCCTGACTTCAGAGGTTTGGTTCCATGTGGCTTCTCCTCAGGGATGTCTCACGGGGAGTCAGCCTTGTGTCTTGTCAGTAGAGCATCTCTAAGGGACTGAGTTGTAAGTCTCTCGCTGCCAGAATTCGCAGGAGAACGCCAGGCCCACCAGAGGTCTTACTGGCCATCTCCAAATTGACACTCTTAATCCTCAAATTGACACCAGATTAGGTGAGAGTCACACAGCTCAAATAGAAAGAGCAGGTTTTGAAAATGATGAGGGAAGCAAATGTACAAATGCACTTGACACAATGGACAGATGTATGGATTGTGTTAAGAGTTGTATGAGCTCTCAATAAAATGATTTTTAAAATAAAATAAATAAAATAAAATTCAATGCCCCCAAAACAAATAAACAAAAAATAAATAAGCTCTTACAATTGATCGCATTCTTCCCAGTGACAAATACCCAGGGGTAATATAATATATCAGATATTGCATACAATATAATCAGCATATCAGAGGACAATAAAGTACACATGGAGCCACAGGGGGCAATACAGTACAGTACAACTCACTTGGTTTGGAAAGGATGAAGTGAGGTTCCTCAGGGAAGCACAGGCTCTTCTGGTTCTGACATTAGGGGGAACACTCTCCCTCATTTTCCCACTTGCAGTGAATATCGCCATCAGTAAGGACTCACAGTGTTCACAAAGCAAGTGTGCATTATAGACCAGTGATATGGGTCAAAGTTCGGTTCAGCAAAGTAGGTTCTACAGAAGAGCAAGATGATGCAGGCGAGGTCCGCAGGCGCTGATGGTCTCCCCTGAGCCCCCAGAATATTTAGATTATAGACAAGTAAGCCAATGGCTTATCTTTCAAGCCATCTTCCATGAACATTGCTTATCACAAGCCAGCTCCTTCTAAAAATCAGGCAGAATCTGAAGTCATACTCCCAAGCACAAGCGTGAGGCTCAGGAAGTCAATTGTTCCGATGAGGAATGTGGATATGCTTTATGTTGGCCACAAGCCATTGGAGGATGGGGTCAATGTCCTCATTTGCAAAGAGAAAGAGCCCAACTAGGATGGGAGTCCTCTGAACCTGCACCTCCAATGGGCAGCAATTCCCTAAGCAATTAGTCCCGCATTTGTTCTTGTGTTAGGCAAACATAATGACCACTGTACTATGGAAACATGCCACTCCATTTGTTCCAATCTGCAGCCGAGTTCCAAAAGCTCCATGGTAGAGATGAGTCACAAGCAGTTTAGCCTAGAAATTTTTCGAAACAGCCATCAGTATTGTCCCCCTAAGGCCATAAAGCCTTGGACTGAGGACCCAGTATACTTAAAATCGTAATTCCTAGTTCACAGATAGAAGTCACTGCACAGCCTAACCCTAATGAGCTGCATACAATTAACTTCACCACTCATAAAGTGAGTGCCCGAGTGATCGAGAAGCGGAAAAAGTATATCAAGGTTAAAAATAAAAAAACGGTTTCTATATCACTCTGAGCTGTCGCCTTTGAAAATAGTTACGTGTCCCCACAAAGTCTCCTGGTGACATAAAAAGAAAGTTCTAAGGAATTCTTTGTTTTTCACTTCGTGCCCCACAGTCCACAGCTCACTCAATTCAACCAAACAACCCAAGACATCTGTGCCCCTTTCTCCTTCCCACACAGACTTCGAGTTTCCATTCTGGCCTTCCCAAACAACCACAGCAATGTCAGCTGAACTAGTCAACGCATACTAGAGGTGGGGGTGGGGGTGGGGCAGCCTTGACCCAAAGAAGCAACCCCTACTGGAATCCCAAGCTCAACCTGCCACACTGGAATTCTTCTTTAGTTAAATGAAAAAATGAAATCTCTCCTCTTAACCATCTGCAAAAACCAATTTGGGGTATTGTTTCAGTCAAGACAATGCAGCTAATATGTGGTAGCATGAACTTGCATCCCAAGATTATCCAAAACCAAAGTTTAAGCTTTTTCCTGGCCATGTGCTGTCTCCCTATTGAACACTTCATGAAAACGATATGCTCTCCTAGTAGCTGTGTATCAGTGATAGAAATCATGGTTGAGCAGACTTTGGCTCCGTAACTTTCTGACAATTACAATGTCCAGAAACAGAGTGGCCAAGGCGGTGATGAAATCTTCCTCAAATATATAATTTCCAATCTGATAAAACATAAAGGTGATCACTACTCTGTTGGGAAAGCTGAACTGGATCACCTCAAATGTCTGACATCAAGAAACCAAGACAGGAAGTCCATCTCTGAGAAATTAAATCAAAGTTAAATTCTAAGTTCATTTCATCATAACCATATCATCATAACCATTAAACATAAGCCATTGTTTCAGAAGATACAATGAAGAAGACATTATTTCCAAGATGAAGTCATCAGGTGAGCTGAAAGAAAAGAAAAATAGAGTTCTGGAAAATTTGAATGAAAACAATACCAATCGAAGAAAGGCCGGTATGCCAACATATGGAGGTGAAGGTGTGTGGTAAACATTTGGGGAAATAGAGGGTAGACCATGTAGAGTAGAGGGAGAGAGCTCAGAAAGGTAAGTTGAGTCCCAATTATAGAGGTCTTTGAATACCTGCAGATTTGTTGGTTACACTTAGAAGTGGTCAACACTTTTGAACAAGGGGCTGGCATGTTTATAGATAGATGTTCCTCAAATAACTCAATCTGAATATTCAGTAATATATTAGCAAGTAGAATCCAACAGTGGCCAAAATTAGATGCACTTCAACCAAGTGGAGTTTATTATGGATAGACAAGCATGATTCAAAATTTCAAAGTCAGTCAACACAATGCACCCCATCAATAATCTCAGAAGAAAAGTCTTGTGATTATAACAATTGGAGCAGAAAGGGGATTTGAAAAAACTCAATGCCATAATAATTTAAAAAGCCCAACTCTTAGAAAACAGAATGGATGAATAAAAAGGCGTTCTCAACTTGATATATAAAAATTATCCCCCAAAACTACAACTGGCTTCATACTGAATAGCAAAACCCTGACACTTTCTCCCTCTGATTTGGAATGAGTCGAGGATGTGGTCCCCTCAACACTCACTCACTACTCTCCTGGAAGTCCTGAACACTGCTCAGTGCAGGCCCAGCCTTCTCCCTTCCCTTCACATAGCCTGTGAAAAAAAAAGAAATAAAAAGTATAGTGGTAAGGAAGACATAAGATGATCTTTATTAACCAATGATTAATTATCTATATCAATGGTACCATCTAGCACCATTGAACCATGGGACTCTTCTTGACTTAGTAACATGTGTTTGCATCAAGAAAATGAAAAGAACTTAAGTTTGTGCTATGAGAACAAAGCCAACCTTTAATGAAGCTGAATAAAAGTTTGTAGAGATCTTCCAGAGCCCGAATAAAACCCCAAATCAAACCAAAATCCCTACACGCGAATGGATGCAGACTCCTAGTGACTCTGTGGGAGATGGTAGAAGTGCCCCTGTGAATTTCCCAGCTGTGATTATTTATGGAGTAGAGGGAGCAGAAAGCGCCATCTTTTTCCAGTGAGAGCACTAACAAAAGCTTTTTAAGTCTAAAAAGTGGGGTGGAGGTGGGGGAGGGGGTGGCAGAAGATGAAAAAAGCCAAGTAACTCCAAATTTAACTAGCAAACTTGAATGGAATCAGTAGGAACACTGGGGTTCTTGGATAACCAGGGGGGACTCCATTGAATAGCAGGTACAAATACCCCTGTGGTTTCCAGGCCCCTTCAGTAGACGCACTCGATGTCCCCCCAAGTGTTTTGTTCTGAAGCACGGGACATAATGTAAAAGCAGACATTGCATGGCTCGCCGTGGCCTTGTACCTACTTCATCCTTCTTCCTGTTCTACCAGGCTCAGCCCAAGCTGAGCAATGAAGATGACACTAGAAACAGAAAGCGGTCATCGGTCACCCAGACTTTTCCTTGATGGTTTCCGAGTGAGCATGTTCTTTCTACAGCTTTAAAGCTCGAAAAGAATGCTTCCTAAAGATTCAGGGAGAATGTAGCTGGTCACCATATGTGAGACCCAAAGAGAATAAAGGGAGGTTGAAGACAAATATGATACGATGAAAGACAAAGAGCGAAAGACCCAGAGTAGCTGAACCAACCTGAGTTTCAGTCTTACCCTGGTCATTTACTCAGCCATCTGACACGTTCCGTCATCTCGCTGCACTCTTAGCTTTCTCACTGTGGCAACATTGGTGTGGCTGGGAAGTGCCATCAGGTTGGTTCTGACTCAGAGTAGTCCTGTGGACAACTGAGCAGGACACCGCCCAGTCCTCCACCATCCTCACACTGGCTCTTATGTTTGAGGTCATCAATGGATCCACGATGTCAGTCCATCCAGTTGAAGGTCTTCACTGCCCCTCCACTTTACCCAGCATGCTGTCCTGCTCCGGGCACTGGTCTTTCCTGACAACATCTCTAAAGTATGCCATCCTCGGCAAATGAGAACGATAATAATACCTGCCTGCAGGCTGTGAGGATAACATGAGAAAATGCTCGTGAACTTGGTTAGCTGGAAATGGCTTACCACAGGTCCTCGACAATAGCCAGCTGGGAAGGCAAAAGGGTCCTTTGGCTGGCACAGACAGTGTGCTCTCGTCTCCTAACTGAAAAGTTCCCTGCTCCGAGGCATTCAACAGCACAGTGGAAGAAAGGCCCAGAGATCAGCTTCCATCAAGATGACAGCCAAGACAACCAGAGAGGGCAGTTCCACCCTGTCATGGATGGGGTCACCAGGAGTCAGGACACCTCCATGGCAGAGGGTTCCCTCTGTGATGGGTTTGGGTGAATCCAATCCTCCACATGGAAACTTGAAATGCCCTGAGCACTCGAGGCACACCGGCAAGGTGAGGAGCTGGGGAAGCATCCTGTGGGCTGGCCAGCAGCAGAGGCATCTTGGGGGGCAAGGGGCTCTAGTTGTAGGGATTCAGAGCAAAATCCAGATAACCAGGCAAGCAGGGAGATGCCAGCCATAAAGTGATTAAAATTTCAGATGGATTTAAAAGTGAAAATGAACATAATGCGAAGACACTGCTGGTCTAATCAGTCACTTTCCTGGAGCAGAGAGCTTTTTTGGTCTTTTAGTTGGTGGTTAGTAGTACTCTTACAGCGTAAGAAATGACTGGATAAAAATGTTCAGATAAAATAAAAGTGGTCAATTGCTAGCAAAAAAAATAATAATAATAAAATTTAAATGGTGTGGTTGGAGTTCTTGTGTCCTGAAACTTCCACAATCGAGTGATATGTGAACAAAAGTAACACAGAGTCTATATTACTATGAGTTTTTCAATTTTGTTTTTGTATTTGGTAACAGTTCACATGGATTGTGATTGTTGGTTACCACTGAGTAGGAACTAACCCACGGAGACCTTTCACAGAACAAAATAAAATGCTGCCTAGTCCTTGGCCACACACATCCCAAAGTACATATTGAATCAATAGCACAGGAAACAAAAAACGAGTGGCAATGCCCAAGTCATGTGCTGGCAGCAGTGAGCAGACGTGAGCTTTGAATTAAGCAGGGTCCTTGGCCCCACAGAAGTGCTGTTAAGGAAGCTCTCTACCCACCCACAAACATAGAAACACTTGGCCTTTTTCCAGAGATGGGTATTTCTGTTCCCCCAGCCTTTGAGAGACCACATATCGACAGAAACCACTCTGTGGTGGGTTTGATCCCTGGTAACTCACTATCGCTCTGACCTATCTGTGACCTGAGCCTTTGGGTGCATACACTTCCTATGGCCCTAGTGGGACAAGACAGCCCTCGCACCTGCTGACATATTTAGACACATAGATTATCTCAACGGCCACTGCTCTCTCTTAATAACCACCCGGTCACCTAGATTGCTAGAGTCGGCTTCCTCCACAAACCACAGTGCTCAAAATTCTCATGGGAAACAAAGAGATGCCCTGGTCTCGCGTGGCCTTGGTGCTTTTTGGTCAGAGCAATGATCCTCAGGGTGAAGAGGCCCAGGAAGGTGGCGGAAAGGTGGCAGAGTAGAGGGCATGCATAGGAAGCAGTGGAGATCAAAGGATAGGCCCTGACTAGAGATCGAAGCTTTGGTTTGGGAACCTGTCACGGGCACTTTCTGTGATCTTTGGCGTGTCGCCTAACCTCTCTGAGGCTCCATCTTGCCCTATAAACACCAGAAAGCTGACGGGAGTCGCCTCTCAGAGGTTTGCAGTTCTGACTTCCTAGGACAGCCGATACGAGAGATCATGGTTGGGTTCTGGGAAGAGGAGAGCCAAGCGGCTTGTGTACCCCACTCCTCCCCCCTTATGACCCAAGAAGAAAGTGATTGGAACTTCAGAGAGCCAACAGGTAACCAAGGTGGAGTTGTTCTTCTTGTGTTTGGCCCACATGCTCCCACCAACCAGGGCAAGTCGCTGGGGAGAGCTTTCCTCCATCTCCCCCACCCCGGCTTTAAATGGCTCCAGTCCTAATCCAAGAAGCTTTGTCATGGCGACCACTCTTTTAATCCAGACATGAACAAAATCAATTTTGTCCACAGGAGATCTGACAGAATGGTCAGAAAAGGAGAGCCCTGTCTTCTGAGACACAAGTAGGAATGGGGGTACTTGGGCTGGCTCAGAGCAGACTGGAGAGCAGTAATGACTGCTGAAGAACAGACGGGGGTGGGGGTGGGGAGAGGTTGTTTGATGTGGCCCCACAGAAGAGAACCGAGGGCTTTCAGAGTCAGTTCCAAAGAAGGAGATGACATCATCACTGGAAGAACTTGCTCACAACAAGAAGCTCATGAGGGTCATGACCTTGGTGACTCTGGAAATGTTGGGAACACAGAGGCTCCGATGCCCACCTTCCAGGGAATCTCAGAGAGTGCACCTTCACATTCACAGGACATTGGTCATCTCCATGACCAAGATTCCATGATTCCACAGCAAGCTGAAGGTTCAGAATGTGTCATTTATATGCCCGACAGATTGTACTTTTGTCTCATTTCGTTTTGATTTAACCAGATTTGTTACCTGTCGAATCTTGTGGTGTTTGCCTGTGCGTTATTCTTTTGCTAAAGATCTTCAAGTGGACAGGTTTCACAAGCTTTGAATGTAGTGGTCTTTCCAGGTTTTCTTCTTCTTTCCTAGTCAAAAGTCCCTACCAGCATGATCAGGAGTATAAGTTTTGATACAAGGGAAATCATTATTGAAGGATGTCTGTAAAAACCAATCATCAAATTTGGACTTTTCTGATCAGGGTATTCTACACTAAGATGAAGAGAATACTGCTATCCCCCCCCCCCCCCCACCACCAACATCTGAGCAGATCTAACAGAGGATTCAAACCAAACCCAGGGCTACCAAATCAATTCTGACTCATCATAATCTTAGAAGACAAAGAAGACCTGCCTCATAGGGTTCCCTGGACTGTCCTCTTTATGGGAGTATCAAGAGACAATGGAAGAAATAGGCGGCCACTGTACCAAAAAGAATTAGTTGGCAAACCTTTCAAGAAGTAACGCATGACCGCAAAGCAATGATACTGAAGGAAAAATCCTCGCTGCACTGAAGGCAGTACTGGACTGCAGGGCTCCAGGAACTGATGGACTCGCAACTGAAATGTTTCCACAAGCTTACGAAGCACTGAGCATTGAACAATCTCATTAATATCATAGAAAATTAAATGTTCCCGAAGATAATTCGACAGCAGTGGCAGCAGCGCATAGGCAGGGAGCTACCAGATATTCAAGCTGGATTCAGAAGAGGACGTGGCATGAGGGATATCACTGCCAACATCAGAGGGATCTTGGCTGAAAGCAGAAAATACCAGAAAGGTGTTTACTTGTGTGTCCTCGACTATGCAAAGGATTCTGGGTGGATGATACCCAATTATGACTAACATTGAGAAGAACAGGAAATCCAGAACACTTCGCCGTGCTCATCCTGAACCTATCCATGAGTCAAAAGACAGTCGTTAGAGCCAAATAAGTGAACGTTGCATAGTTGAAAACCAGGCACGGTGCGCCTGAGGGTTGTATCCCTTCACCTGTTTATTCATTTGTGTGCTGAAAACATGACCTGAGAAAGCGGAAGCTGTGAAGGAAAACATGGCATCAGGATGGGAGCAAGGCTCCTCAACGACCTGATATGCAGAGGACCCGACCTTGCTGCCTGAAAGCGAGTGGGACTTGCAGCACTTGCTGATGACGATCAAGGACTGCAGCCTTCGGGATGGATGACAGCTCAATGCAGGGAGGACAAGAATCTTTACAGCTGAACCCATAGACGACAGCATGACAATTGACGACATGATAGAAGTCGTTAAAGATGTTGTGGCAGTTGTGTTCTCTGGTGTCAATTTTAATTTGCTTGGGAATGAAGGGGTAGGGTCTAGCTTGTCAATCTGGAAATAGCCATTGAGACTTCTTTGTGGGCCTGGCTTTCTCCTGAGAATTCTGGGAAATCTGGCAGTATATCCCTCTTGGAGGTGAGAGACTTATGGCTCAGTTCCTTGGAGATGCTCTACTGTCAAGACGCAAGACTCACTCCCTGGGAGACATTGCAGCTGAGGAGACACTTGGCAGCATGCTGATAGACACTGAGCTCTGATAACTGGAAGAGCCGCAGGGAGGCCCCTGCCAGTGCTGAAATGCTTCTACCCACACTGGATTCACAAGACTCTGCATCCACTGGCCTGTGATTGTCCTGATGTGATTGTATGTGCCTTGTGAGTTTGAAGAGGACTTATGGATTGATATTGGGTATATGGGCTAATATTGGACTTATGGACTTGCACAGGATTGGGTTGGGATGCTTTCTCAATGTTCCATTCCTCTTGTATATAAACATCTCCCTTATATACATATGCATGCTTATGAATTTGTTTCTCTGGTCTACCCGGACTAACGCACATGCCATCTTGCTTGAACCCACAATCAATCTTATGGAAGCAGCAGTCAAGAAATGCACAGACGTGATACAGTGAACAAATCTGTGCAAGAACTCTTTAAAGTAATGCAGAACAAAGATGTCACTTTGAGCATGAAGGGGTGCCTGACCCAAGTCGTGGTATTTCCAGTGGCCTCATACATGCGTCAAGGTAGAAAATGAGGAAAACCAGGCAAGAATTGATGCCTCTGAGTCAAGATGTTGGTGATGTATATTAAAAGTAACAAACAAATCTGACTTGAAAGACATACCACAGGAATTCTCTTTAGCAGCAAGAATGGTGAGATTTTGCCTCACGGACTTTGAACCTATTACTAAGAAAAATCCATCCCTGGAGAAAGATGTCATGCTTGGTAAAGTTGAGTGTCAAGGAACATGAGGAAAATCTTTGACAAGATGGATTGTCACAATGATTCCAATAAGGGGGTCCCACACAACCACAATTGTGAGGATGGGGAAGGCAGTGTGTTCTTTTGTCAAGTGTAGGTCTCTATAAGCCATGACAGGCTCAACTGCTCCTAACCAGAGTCTTGACAGAAGCAGGCAGCCTCGTCTTTCTCCCACAGAGTGGCTGGTAGATTTGAACTGCTGCCCCTTTGGTTGGCAGCTGTGAACTTT
Source organism: Nesogale talazaci (assembly GCA_004026705.1). Classification (NCBI taxonomy): domain Eukaryota; kingdom Metazoa; phylum Chordata; class Mammalia; order Afrosoricida; family Tenrecidae; genus Nesogale; species Nesogale talazaci. The sequence goes on from PVJH01028553.1 coordinate 18,941, forward strand.
AATCACTGAGACACCAGGGTTCTTTGACTACAAGGAGTGGCATGGGTCTAGCACAAACTCCCAAGTGTTCAGAATATACCATCACAGATGGCACCCACGGAGGCAGAGGGACATGGACAAGAGTCCTGCTGTTACAACTTTTAGAGTTTTCCCTTTCCAATTCTTGAACTAAACTTTACTTTCTTACATTACTACCTAATTTTCTTAAATTATTGCTTAGCTTGTACTCAGTGCATTCCTCCTCAAGTTATCGTTGTTTTGACATGGAAATACCACTGATCATAGTGAATGAACAGAAGCAATCTGGTTCTCCAACACTGTGGCAGTCACCTAATCTGGTGTCAATTTGAGGATTATAGAGTGTAGGGAGATAACCAATGAGATCTCTGTGTGGGCATGGCCTTTTGAGAAATGTGGTAATTTCTTCTTGGAGGCAGAGACACTATCTCTCTCGGTTCACTTCCTCAGAGATTTTCTACTGACAATACCTGCTGCCAGAGAGACTCGACTGACAGCGCTGACTCCCTGCGAGACATTCCTGAGGAGAAGCCACATGAATATAACTTGATGCAGCAAGAACCCTGGACCTAGACAAGCCACATGAAGATTCCTACCAGCACAGAGGTGCTTACAATGCCACTGGATCCACTGACCTATGATTGTCCTGCATTTGATGTCATTGCATGTGTTTCATGAGTCTGAAGAGGACTTTATAGATTGGTATTGAACATATGGGCTAATATCGGATTTATGACCTTGGACTGAACTTAGTCAGGATGTTTTCTTAATTTACAGTTACTCTTGTATATAAAACTTTTGCTTATCACATATGAGTGTTTATAAATTTTTTTCTGCAGTCTACCTGGACTAACAAACACCAAATGGAGACTTCATCATACCTTAGCCAACTCAGGTATTGCAGTTTTATGCAGCCTTGAGCAAGAATCCTCTAAAATCCATGTAGCAACATGTAAAAATACTAAAACAGGGCGAGGGAAAAAATCAGTAATGGGTCGTGACCCTGTAAAATATGCCTGGTATGCACACATAAGTTAAATATGTATTTTTTAGAATGCTCCTATACCTGTACAAAGGGCAGCCCCAAAGGGGAAGCCTTTTGATGAGATGAACACAGTGGCTGTCACAAGGGCTGAACCAGTGCAACCATTTTAAGGATCAGGTATTTGTTCTCCCGTTGACCCTTTGAAAAATTGCTCAAGTTCTTAATGTTGTCTGCTTTCTCTTGATTGAGAAGCTTCTGTTTTATTCTGTTATTGTTGAGTTTTTGTTTTTCCTTTCCTTCTTTGTGTGTGTGTGTGTGTGTGTGGTGTGAGCAGAACACGAAGCACTTGCTACTGAAGATCAAGGATTACAGCCTTCAGTGTGAATTATCTATCGTTGTAAAGAAAACAGAAATCCTCACAGCTACATCAGTAGGTGACATCATGATCAATGGAGACAAGGCAGAAGTTGTCGAGGATTTTGACGTGCATGTATCCACAACCAATGCCCATGAAAGCAGCCATCCAGAGACTGAATCAACCTCCTGCATAATAAGATCTCGCGGACGTGTTGGAAAGCAAGCATGTGCCTTTCAGAGCTAAGGGTCACGCACCTGACCCCCGTCCTGGCACTTTGAATTGCCTCATCTGCAGGTGAAAGTGGGCCATTGACTAAAGACAGGTGCAGAAGAAAGAGAGGCCTCTGGACCACGGTGCAGGTGAAGAATATTGAAAGTACCACGGACTGCCAAAAGAAGAGACACATCTGTCTCCGAAGAAGGATAGCCAGAATGCACCTTGGAGGCAAAGATGGTGAATCTCCGTTCCACCTATTGTGGACTTGTTGGAAAAACAGACCAGTCCCGGGAGAAGGGCAGCATGCCTTGTAAGGTAGCTGGACGGCAAAAGAGAGAGGGTCCTGTACAAGGCGGGTGGATACCAGGACGCAGCCAGGCGCCCAAACACAGGAGCCGTTGTCAGGCTGGTGCAGGACCCGGTGGCGCCCTGTCAGACCGTATGCCAGGGCGTGATGAGTCCGAGCCGATTTACAGTCTCGAACAGCAACAACTTGTTCTTTATGTGAAATCCAGGATCGGCCGATCTACAGTCAGTAACTGGATTAAGACTTTCATAGAGTTTTGGAAGAAGAGGTTTGGGGAGGCGTGGGGGTGGGGGTGGGGCAGAGCTAGCAGTGAGAAGACTAAAGAAGAAAATGTCCTAAAACTGAATGTCGTGATGATCACGCGATTCTTTTAGATTGTACATTATTAATATGGAAAATTACAGTACATTATTAATATTAAAATATTTTGACTAATACAATCAAATAGTTTGATAGACGAATTCGATATCAGTAGAGCTTTTTTTTCTTTTTAATTTAGCTTACAGGGGCAGTTTTACTCACTCATCGGGTCGCTATGAGTCAAACAAGGCATTGAATGCTTTCACTTCGTCTCCGTGACGGATTATTAGAGCCACTCCGGTTTTTGTTTGTTTTTTTTTGCAGTGTCACCTGGGTTTATTTGTACAAAGCACAAGACACAGCGTCATGCAGGCACAGCCCAGGGTTCACCCGTCCCTCTGGCCCTCATGCAGCAAACTCTACTTTGTGGGAGTCGGGGCGCCTTTGGGGGCTTGAGCTGGGACCGCGGCGCCTTTGAGAGCTTTCACTGGAGTCGAGGCCTTGGCTGGAGCATCAGCCTTGCTTGGTACCTTGGTCTTGGGCTGGCAGAACCTCAGGCCCCTGGCAATACGTGCCCACGTCCGCCCGCCAAGCCTGGGGTGGGCGATGTAGGCCAGTCGTCTGAGCTTGCGGTTGCCGCCCATTGGGGTCCTCCTGGCCTTGACCTCCTTGGACTTCACAAGCTCCTTAATGGCCTCGGCGCGGGCTGCCACGGCCTTGGTGTTGTTAGCCTGCATTTTCTTCAGGCCCTTCTGGTTGTGCTTCTTAGTGAAGCGCATGTTCCTTAGGAACTTGGGGTCCCCTCCCTTGAGAGACTCGTATCGTTGTGATCGGGGCTTCTGGATGCCGTTTCTGTGCCATTTCCGGGACTGGTTGTGCGTGGTGTGGTTCTTGGACTTGGCCATGTCTGCACCGGCACCTGCCGCGACTCCGGTTTTTATGATTATACTTTTATTAGCCATTTAATCATCTTATGCAGTTATTTCTGTACTGTCCTTCAAGGGGTGAGCATGCTGGCAAAGTGGGTTAAACGGGGAGCTTGTTCACTGAAAAATCAAAAATATGACAGTCGGCTTCACCAAGACCTACAACCTGGGAGACGTGGGGGGAGGGGGGTGGTCCCTCTCTCCCCGACAGCGTCAGCATGGGTTGCAAGGGACTCTGGCAGGGAGGCTGGGATTTTAGTTCACTCTCTTTGAAGTGGGTGATCTGTTTTTTTAACAGACTCCGTTCTTGAGAGAGCCAGGGGTCCCCACCTAGGACCACTGGAGCGTGGGGCTTCTCCTGTGAATGACTTGTATTTATTTCTACAGAGCTGGAGTCAGCAGTGGCTTTAGGGGTTCCCATCTGCATTGTTATTTCCAGCGTTATCATATGACTCCGCATGCAAAAATTACTGGGAGCTGCTCTGTTTCTATGCTTAATAGATTTTTGAAAATTCTGTAACTGCTTTGGAAGATTGTGTTGGCTAATGAGAAAGCTGTTGTAGTAAAGTAGATTCTATTTTAAAGGCAGTTTGACTTTTTAAAAATCCTTTTATTGGGGCTCTTACAGCTCTTATAACAGCCCAAACATCGATTGTAAGTTTGATTATTTTAGGGAAACTTCAAGTGGGCATTCTTCCCGGACGCCCTCCCTCCCTCTTCCCCCTCCCCACCACCCCCCCCCACCGCACCCCCACCCCCGGCATCACTGCCCTGGTGGGAGTAGGAAGCCCAGCCTTGCTCCTGGAGAGCTACTGCTGGATTTGAACGACCAGCCCCGTGTGCTGCAGTCCCACACACAACCACTGCACCACTGGGGCTCAGCTATGAGCATTCTTAATAAGAGGGATTCTATTGATTGAGGTTGCAATATATATGGATGGAATCTGTGGGTTGAAAGTAAAAGTTTAGGGAAACAAGCGTGTTAGTCTGGGTAGACTAGAGAAACAATTCATAGACACATATATGGATATGAGGGAAAGGTTTATATACAAGAGGAGTGGAACACTAAGAAAGCATCCCAACACAGTCCAGTTCAAATTCCTAAGTCCAATATTAGTCCATATGCCCGATACCCATCTATAAAGTTTCCTTCCGACTCACGAAGTCACAGGCCAGTGGGTGCAGAGTCCCCACGCTGGCAGGGGTCTGTCCATGGCTCCTCACTTCCAGGGCTCAGGGTCCATCAACAGCATCCAGTGGTGGTAGAGGCAACTCAGCGCTGTCAGGAGTCTCCATGTGGCTGCTCCAGCTTCAGAGGTCTGGTTCCATCAGAGTAAGGCCGTGTGGCTTCTCCTCTGGCTGCTCCAGCTCCTGGAACGCTACCATCTTGTCTTGTCCATAGTTCATTGTCTCTGAGACTAACTCCCAGCAACTGGGGAGATAGCTTCTCATCTTCATGAGGGAAATATCACGAGATTACCCGCAAGTCTCAGGAGAAAGCCATGTCCACACGGAGGCCTCATTGACTACTCAGTGGCTACCTCCAGATTCACAGGCTAGACTCCACCCCTACATCTCAATCATGAAATTATCGTAAGCACATGACCGCCACAGGAAGTTTCCTATTGAAGATGTCAGTATAAAGTCTGGAACCACAGTAGGCTCTGAAGAATCTCTTATGTGTCCGTGGGTCCTCCTATTCGTCAGCTTACCAAAAACCCCAGGTCTCCCCTAAACGGTGTTTGAAAACTGTAGCAGTGAAATGTGGAGAGTCACTGATAGGTTTTAAGAAGACCAAAGGTTAATCCCGCATGCTCATTCTGCACCAGGCGCTCTCTTTACAGTGACGGGTCACCGTTACCCTCTAAGGTGGGAGTATTTATAGACCTCCTTTCAACCAGCACTTAACGAAGGCCAAGCTGTGGTTCGTACACAGGCCTCTGGACTCAAAGTCTGTGCATTCGGCCATCACGCCTCCTGCCATTTGATCTCCTGACGCTCTTCTTGTTTTTGTCTGTATTTCACCTGGCTTTCCAAACATTCCAGAAGCAGCATAGGGGATAGAGCTTGATGAGATGATAAAGCTAGCTAGGAAAACTGGCTACACTTGTCCAGGAGCTGGGGGACAAAGGCATGAGCTATGACTGTGTGACTGTCGTTGGAGAAAAGAGGACAGAATTTAGATGACGGAGGGAGCAGGCTTTGACCAGAGAAGGGACCAGTGTACCAGGTGTGGAAGGAAACTAAGCAAGTAACTTTAGGGTACTTCTGGGGGTGGTTGGGCTCTGTGGGGAGATGTCACGGATTGAATTGTGTCCCAAAATATATGTGTCAACTTGTCTGGGCCGTGATTTTCAGGGGGTGAGCAGCGGCAGTTTAGCAGTTATGGAATGAGTCAGTCTAACAGTGACGATATGCTGCAGTTTGCTGGTTCTGTAGGCGGATACAGAGCTCTGGGGGTGGGGTTGGGTAGATATTGGGCTACATTGGTCAATAGTTCAACTCCATCAGCCACTCCCTGGGAGAAAGATTAGGGTTTTCTCTTGCCATCAAATTTTAAAGCCCTGGAAACTGCAGGGGGGTGGGGGCAGGTCAACTCAGCTCCATAGAATGGCTCTGAGTCTCAATGGACTCTGTGGCAGTGAGCTAATGGCGTAATTATCCCCATAGATGAGAGAGTTCGTTCCACAAAAGGTGCGAGCAAAACTGAATCTCCATTTGCAGAAGCATGAAACAAGGCCCATATCTCACATCATATACTAAAATCAATGTAAAGTAGATCAGAGCCCTAAATGTAAAGCCTAGAACTATAAAGATTATCAAGGATCATATATCAGCAAATTTGTGGCCTAAACACGTGCATAAATACACTATCAAACACAATGAAACACAGGCACACACACATTTCGGTAGACAAAATAGAGGATGAAGACCTCCTAAAAATTAGACACTTGTATGCATCAAAATATTTCACAAAAAGAGTAGAGAGAGAGCTCATAGACTAGGAGAAAAATTGGTGATGACATAGTGGTCAACGGACTGATCCTTAATTTGTTCACACGCACACACACACACACACACACACATACCTCAACACCTCAGCAACAAAAGAGACAATCAATTTTTAAAATGTGCAGAGGACATGGACAGACGTGTCACCAAAGAAGACATTAAAGCAGTCAGCAAGCATATGAAGAAATGCTTGAACTCATTAGCCATTCAAGAGATGCAAATCAAAACAATGAGATAGCACCTTAGCCCAGCCTTAAAAGCAAAGTTCAAAACCGCAGACTGCAAGAAATTTTAGCAAGGCTCTGGAGAGTCTGGAATCCCCCTCCCTTCCTAGCAGGACAACCACAGGTCAACCACCGGGTCCACCAGGTCCACCACTGGAGAAAGCGGTATGTTGCTTTCACACCAAGTCGGAATAGAAATCCCCTGACCCAGCCGTCCTTCTACTTGTAATAGAGCCTGGAGAAGTGAGAGCCAAGACACAAACAGATACGTGCACACTCATGTTCATTGCAGTGTCGTTCACAACAATAATAAGAATAATAAAGATGGAAACAATGAATGGATAAACAAACTTTGGTATATACACACATGGAAGATTGTGGGCTGTCAAAGAAGAATGATGAGTCTGTGGGACATCTCATAACATGAATGACCTTGAAGGACATTGTGCTGAATGAAGTGAGCCAGTCATAAAAACCAGACTCAACCCAAACTCACTGCCATTGATTTATGGGGACCTTCTAGGACAGGGTAAAACTTTCCTTGTGGATTTCCAGCACTCTAACGCTCTACAGGAGTTGAAAGCCTCATGCTCCTCACATGGAGCTGCTGATGGCCTTCAAGTGCTGGGCTTGGGGATCTTAATCCCCCCAATGCACAGCCACTCCACCAGTAGCACTTCAAGAACAAATATTATATGAGCCTACCATTTTTAAAAGTCTGAAAAAGATTTCCATACTAAATGCAGCTTTCTTTGATTGCTACCAGGGACTGAAAGGGAAGCAAGGAGATATCATTAACTAGAGAATAAAACTTGATGAAGGAGAAGGTCATAGACTAAAAGGGAGTTGGTGAGAAAGAATGGCATCATGGGAAAACACTGAAGTTTGCAAGAATTAAAGGCAACAGAAATAGATACAGTTCTACACAAATATCCTCTGTCCAATGTATCTATATCTATAGCTGATAGATATTTACCATTGCTGCAAATACACCCCTGAAGATACAGGGGCATACAGGAGCCAGAGTTACGAATATTTCTGAAATGTAACCAAACACCTTCAGGGAATGAGTTGTTGGGCCTGGGATCTCAGGATTATAGTCTCAGGGGACAATTGGGGTGACATGGTTTATGAATACAATGCTCTGTATTTTATTTTGGTGAGTAAAGACTGTTGCTGTAAAAGCTAGTGAGCAGCCATCAAAGGTAAAACTTTGGTCTTCCCCTGTTTGAAGCAACGAAGAGTGATGAAAATTGCAGGACCCACAGAACCAGTTAGTCCTCGTGGACTAATGGACCGTGCAAGCAGCAGTCCCCACAACCCTGAAGCCAGAAGAACAAGGTGGTCTCACACTACCAACTGCTCTGAAAAGGATCACGTAAGAAGGTACTGAGTATAATGAGAGAAAAATATGGGACCGAACTCAAATCATAAAAGAAACAGGCTCACTGGTCCAATAGAGATGGGTGGAATCCTAGTACTTGGCCATTGGTCACTTTCCAGGTCTGCTAAACACTAAACAGGTCTATTAAAATAAAACACAACACTAGTGAGACGTATACACACTGAGAATAACCAACTTTTGGATATCAAAATGGCAGCAGCATGTAGCCAAGGACAAATGTTAGAAGAGTCAGGAAAGAAAGAGAAATGAAAACAAAACACAGGAAGAAAGGATTCGGAAAGACAGTAAATGTAGGGGATTGAAACACATGAGATAAAATTAAATGGGTATGGATCGACAGTGATAACTCGTAAACTCTTAAACACAAGGCATGGGCAAACCTAGAGAACTTTATGCTTGGCAAACTCAGTCAATCTTGCAAAGACCAATATCTAACATCACCATTGTTGTAAGCAAAAACGAATGAGAAGACATGTTTATTTAACGAAGGTCAAGACTTTGAAGACTACAAAGAGG
>PVJH01028554.1:0-20775 GCA_004026705.1 Nesogale talazaci
GAGGTTCCAGCTGTGTCACTGGACTGCCTGCCCAGGTGTCTGGTGAACGTTAGAGGTTGTCTTCTCTTGGCCAGCTCCTCATCTCTGGGCCAGCGGGGACCCAGGGCCACCCTGATCAATGGCCTCTTTCTTCTGGAGCCTCGTTGATGCAGAATCCAAGTCACTGTGGCCTCTTTGAGTCCAGATCCGACCAGTCTTCTGCAGGTCCTCCAGAGGACTTGTCCACAGAGGGCACGGTGAGGAGGTGGATGGTAGTGACCCGGGCCCAGAAGGTGGGGAGCCAGAGTGCGTAACACAGTCCTCTTTGTACAAGGTCCCCTTTCCCTTCACACGAAGAGGAAAACCCCAAATAAAACCGAAGTCATCTGCCATCGAAGTCAGTTCTGACTCAGAGCAACCCAAAGACAGCGTACAATTAACTGCCCTTGTGAGTTTCCCAGACTGTACCTCATAAACAGGACTGTACCTCATAAACGGGTTCTACTTGCTCCTGCGGATGGCTGAGTCAATCTGTTTGTACAACATTCCCCTTTTCTCTTTCCTCCTCTTCTTCTGCCATGGATAGAGGGCTTTTATAAGCAGTGGCTTCGATTGGCACGCTAAGGACTCCTGGGACTTGCCTGAAGTCGAGGTGCACCATGGCTGGTGAACCTGGAATCTGATGCCTGGGCTCATATCTCCGCTTGGCTCCCCTCGTTGCTTCTGAGTTCAGCGCAGTAGGTAGGCAGCCAGCTGTGTGAGCCTCACATAGGCAAGCGACCCAACCTCCCCACACCTCTGTTCTCATTCTCTGTGAAGTGAAAACCACTGTGTTGACCTGGTCAGTTGGTTAGGGGTATCCGGCGGCCTGATGGTTGTTAAGTACCTAGTACAGGCGCCTGACAGGTGAGGAAGTACGGGTGCTTCAAAAAGTCTATGGAACAATGGAATGCAAATCGCAGAGTTTTTCACACACGCACACACACACCAGGATGGTTCTCCTGATGGGTCTTTCATTCATTCAATGATCATTTGTTGAGAAGGGTGGGGAGGGAAATCTCTAAAATCCCCAAACTCACCTCCGAGTTGATGTCAACCCATCGGGACTCTATAGGACAGGGTCCCCTTTGTTTCCAAGACTGTTTTGTTTTCGACATTTTGATTGGCATTTTATAATCTATGTATCATGCAATTCAGTAGTTCCATCACATCGACTTAAACGTCATCACCACAGACAGTTCCAGAACGCGTTCTTCATTCTTGGACTCATCGTCATTCGCTCCCCATTTCCCCCCAACATCTCATGCCTCAGCCCCAAGCAATTGTTCAGCCAGTGAGGACTATAATTCTTTACAGAACTAGAAAGCTCGCTCTTTCTCCGTGGTGTGTGGTTTAAGGTGGCACTTAAGGTGGTGTGTGAGTTATCCCTTGCGCTGCTAACTGCAAGGTCAGCCGGGTTTTTTTAATGTATGAGCAAAACATGAGGCGTACTATTCACCTAGAAAGTGGCAGTCTCAGAAACTCACGGGACAGTTCCATCCCGCCTTATCGGTCACTATGAGTCAGCCATCAACCGATGGCCGTGAGTTTGGTTTGGTTTTGGAAGGAGTCCTGGTGGCTCGATGGGTTAAGCATCGGGCTGTCACCTGCTAGGTCAGTATTTTGAAACCACAAGCCAGTCCGAGGGAGAAAGGTGGGGCTTTCTGTACCCCACAAAGTGGTACAGAATCAGAAACCCACAGAGGCAGTTTTGTCCTGCCTATAGGGACACCGAGTCACAATCGACTGGAGAGTAGTGAGTGTTTGGGTTTCAGAGATGAAAGATGTCCCTAATGTCCACCTGTTCCAAGACCTACACGGCTCCATTCTCCTGGTGTTCCCTATGTCCCCGGGGTCTGCATTTCTGGGCTCACGTGGCAGTCATGTTGTTGGCAGGTGATGTGGGGTCATAGCGCCCTGTCTGAGAAAGTGGCATCGCCCAGTCCTGCACCACCCTGATCACCGTTGTTAACGTTTGAGTCCCTTGAGGCTGTGGGTGCGGTGACGTCACCCATCAAGAGACACCCCCTCATCCACCAGACTTCAGAAGCCGGGTGGTAATCCCGGTCAGGTGATGGCCTGCACCTCAAGTCCGCAGAACCGTAGGTCAGGCAGAGGTGAGCCAACTGCAGGGCCCTGCGCCAGAAGCCGCAAGTGACCAAAGGTCAAGGCAGGTGTACTGCCCATGCTCAGTCAGCAAGCAGCGGTCACAAGGGGGAAGGCTTGGAGGGAGGCGTGGTTTCCGTCTTTCAGAGGACCACAACCCCAAGTGGGGGAAGAGGGGGAACGAATGGTTGCTTGAGTCCCTTCTTCTAGTGAGGTGGAGAGTCAGGATATAGTCCCCTTAATCCTGTCACAGAGAACTCTCCCAAAATGGGATTATAACCTCAGACATTCTAAACCCCAAACTCCCCTCCGCCGGGTCCATTCCGACTGATCGTGATGGAGGAGATAGTCCCTGTGGGTGTCCGCAGAGGACGGAAACTGTCCTGAACCAGAAAGTCTCCTCTTCCTCCTTCAGAGTGACTGGTGGGTGCAAAGTGTAGCCTCTACTCCACAGGCACAGAGACGGGAGTTTACAAGACAGCACACGTGGGATTATGGATAGAAGGGAACTGACTACACCTCAGGCTTGGAGCTGCTGTCCTCCAGGTCAGAGGTTCGATCCCACCGACTGCTCCTGGAGAGAAAGATGAGGCTGTCTGCTCCGGTAAAGATGCACAGCCTCGGAAACTGTTAATAAGGATGCCGTGAGTCAGCCTGGGACATGATGGCTGTGGGCTTGGTTTGGGGTGCTCATGGGCCAGCGTGTTGCGGCGCTAACCAATGGGCTGGTGTTTCCAGCAAAGCAGTCACTGCAGGAGGAAGACCTGGCTGTAAACAGTGACAGCCCAAGGTTGGGAGGGTCATCTTGGGTTGGATCGTCCCCATGGCAGTTGAGGCTTTGAGAGACTCATCCATATGGCGAGAGTGTCTTAATCGTTGCCTTGTCTTGTCGCAGGCAGTGGCGGCCACCACGGAGACGCTCCATGTACCCGGCGCAGACAGCGACCTCGGAGGAGAAGGGCTGGGGCCCGCCCCTGGAGACGCCGCCATGGCTCTGAGCCTGGGCGCCCTGCGGCCCCCAGCTCCGGGCCCCAAGACCCCGACTCCGGCCCAGAACGGCCACGGGACCACGGTGGCCACGACGTCCACTTGCTCACCGCCAGAGCCCCCGGATCCCGTGACTCAGAATGGGGGCTTGGGCGGCCGGGACGCCTCCACCGAGCCTCCCGAGGCCAAGCTGAGCCCCTCTAAGCTCCTGCGTCTCTTTTCGGGCAGCAGGAAGCGAACGGGTGGGCCGGAGAGACCGCCGCCCGCCGCCCTGACCGGGAACTCGGCCACCTGGCATGCGCTGGCCTCCTTCCGCAAGATGGGCTCCTTCAAGAAGCTCCGGTCCTCCGTGCTGCAGGGCATCCAGAGCCGGGAGGCTGCCAATGGCACCGCCCCGCCGCCCCCGCCGCCGCCGCCGCCCCCGGGGGCTCAGGCCACCAGGCCCCCCGACTCTGGCCGCCTGGGCGCGCCCCGCGAGGCGGGCATGGGTGCAGGCTCGGACGCATCGGAGCCCGAGGAGGCCGAGGACGCCTTCCTGCGCAGCACGCACCGCTCCCGCAGCCTCCGGCGCGCCTACGGCCTGGGCCGGCTCAGCCTGTTCGACGGCAGCAGCGAGCGCCAGGCCCGGGCCCCGCCGCCGCCCTCGCCCCCGCGCTGCGGCGAGGCCCCCGTCCAGGAGCCGGCGGACAACCGGCTGGCCTACCGGCGCAGCCGGAGCACGGACAACCTGAACTTCCTCAAGAAGAGCTCCTTCAAGCGGAAGTCCACGTCCAACCTGGCCGACCTCCGAGCGGCCCCTGAGAAGCTGGCGCCGCCGCAGAGGGCGCTGAGCAGCTCGTCCGCCGACTCGGAGAAGTTCGGCTCCGACCGCAGGACCAAGCGCTGGAAGAGCCCCCTCCGCGCCAAGGACTTCGACCGCGTCTTGAAACTGGTCAGTAACGTGGCCGATGCCACGTGGAAGAGGGACAGGGACAGCCCCAAGAACGGGCCCCCTGCGCCCGGCGACCCTGGCCACAGGCTGCAGCGGCACAGTAGGCTGCACGACGACTACTCCCGCCGGGTGTCCACTAGCACCGAGCCCGACCGGCGGCGGGGTGCGCCCTTCCCTGCGGGCCCTGTCCCCTCCGCCGCCACCTCTCAGGATCCCCACATCGACGTGGACACGGCCGTGTGCCCGCTGGAAGCCAAAAGTTCTCAGGCGTCAGAAAGTGCCAGGACTCCCCCTGGCCGCCCCTCAACGAGCCAGGCAGCCACCCGGGAATTGTCTGTCACGGACGCTGTTGACCCTCTGCCTGCAGGCCAGTTAGCACTGGGGTCTGAGCAACTCTCCACCCCTCTGCGGCCCACCACGCCCAAGCCCCAGAGCCCGGGGGTGGGCAGCGTGACTTTGGGGGGCCCGGGTCACCATAGTGCCCTGTCCCTGAGTTCTGTGGAGAGTGAAGAGAGGCCGGACGGTGCTGCTCAGAACGAAGGGGCCTTGGGGTCCTTCCAAGAAGTGGGGCCCACACCCTGTGGGGATGAAGGTGCCCAAGACAGCGGCATCAGCAGCTACTCCCAGTTGAGCCTCAGTGGGACCGTTGGGCCAGCAGAGAAGAAGGAGGAGGTGAGGTCATGGGCAGGGGCCAGGCCGGGCTCTGTTGGGGACAGATGGGCAGAGGCGGAGCTGGAAGGCTATTGTCAGAGCAGCCCTCCCCTCCCCCCACCCCCCTCTGGAGGACTCCATGTGCCCAGGTGGCTAATGGTGGTGGTGAGCTGACTGATCATAACAAGATAAAAATCCATCTTGATTCTCGGGGGTTTCATTGGCTGGCTTTGGAATGGGATCACCAGGCCTTTCTTCCTAGTCACTCCCTGTTCAGCTTCTGTGTTCGGCCGGGTTGACACAGGAAACAACATCCAGTGACACTCATCTCTGTGTAAGAAAGAGCTTTGTATCAAGAAAGAACCCTGTATCCAGAAGGTATCCCAGCCCAGTGTCACTCAAGTCCGATGCTAGACCAATTAATTAGTCCCTCTTCAGACACACAGAGCCACACGCTGGTGACACAGAATGGGCAGACCGGGAAGCAGGAAGAACTCAGGCTGGTGGGTGCAGAGTGTTGTGGATCCAGAGTTGGTGGGAGCGTGGCCGGGTACAGTCAGGGTTGGGCAGCCCACACGGGGCCACCCTTCGAGGCGGCCAGAGTTCTAGCAGGCAGGAAGGCAATGAGGCAGAGAGATAGCGGCAATTCTCAGAGTCCTTCACTCTGATGCAAAAGGCCACACCCCCAAAGAGGTGTCATTGGGCTACCACTTGATTGACAGGTTTGACTCCACCCCTAGCTGAGAGTGTCCAGTTGACATTCTGTAGCACACCAGCCCCCACTGACAGACGGGGGAATGCATGTGGGGAGCGTTGATCAGGAATTGAACCCTAGCTCTCCCACAGGGTGGCTGGGAATTCTACCTCTGAACTGGTGTCTGTCCTGGCCTCTTGCTGGTTGGGCTGCTGTCAAAAGTACCTGTGCAGATGGCAGGGGACAGATTCCGCATGGGTTTTTCTCTCTTGCCCTAAATTGCTAAACGGCTGACACCCCTGGAGATGGCATTTCCTGTGCCATTCCTTCAAAATACCTGTATTGGTCCTGTTCTGTGTGCTATATGGTGGTCTTTGGGTTAGGTGTCGGGTTATTACTACAACTGTGGGGTCAGTGGTTCGAATTCACCAATCAGTCCTCGAGAGCAACCGGACACCCTCTAAAGATTGACAGCCTCAGGACCCTCTAAGGAGCTGTTCCACTCTGCCCTGTAGGCTCACTCTGAGTCAGAATGGACTTGAGAGCTGTGGGCTCAGGTTTGGTTTACGATGTGCTGAAGGAGCCCCGGTGGTGCAGTAGCTACTTAGTGGATTATTCACCACAAGGTCAGCAGTTCAAAACCATCAGCTGGTCCGAGGGAGAAAGACGAGACCTTCTACCCACACTGGGCTGTTCTACCCTGTCCTGTAGAGTCGCTCCGAGTCGGCATCGGATCCATGGATAAAGGAGACCTGCTGACACACTTGGTTGGTCATTTGGCTGCTCAACCACAAAGTCAGCCGTTCGAAACCACCAGGCTCTTGTGAGAGAAAGAGGCAGGGCTTTCAACTCATACAGAGTCATAGTCTTGGGAGCCCCATGACAGGCTGAGTTACACATCGGCCTGCTCATGTCAAGGTCAGCGGTTTGAAACCACCGGTGACTCTACAGGAGAAAGAGCTACCGTTCTGCCTTGTTCGATAGGGGCACTGTGGGTGGGGCGGGTGGGGGGGGCACGGTTCACCCAGGGCAGCAGGAAAGGAATCCTGGTGACAGAAAGGATGGCACGCTCAACTACAGGCTGCAGTTCTAACTACAGGCTCGGTTCTAACCCACCCACTGCTCTCTGGTTGAAAATGAGAGAAAGGAAAAATGAGAGTCTCCGGAGAAAAAGGAGGCTGTCTGCTTCCGGGAAGGTGGCCGCTTTAGAGACGGGAGGGGCGGGACAGCTGTCTTCTGCCCTCAAAGGTTGCTGTGAGGAGTGTGAGTCGAGGGTCCACGGTGGAGGGGTGGGGGGTGGGGGTGGGGTGGGTTGGTTGGTGTTTGGGTTGGATGTTCATGCTGCGTGCTAGATTCTGGGGGCGAGAATGTTGGCTCTCCTGTTGTCACTTCCCAGATGCTATTTCCCCAGAGTTTTACCCTCCGGGTGTTGGTTTCCAACTCTCCCCACACCCGTCTCGGCAGAACAGGGGAATAAAGGCGCGTCTTTGTGCACAGCGACCGTGAACGCCTTCTTGATGTTTGGAGGGAGGGGTGTCTATGCCCGAGAACGCGTCCAGGACGTTCTGCACTGCACGGCGGGGGCCTGTTAACCCTCAGAGGAGCACGGCTCGCTGGGTGATGGTCGTGCACTTATTTTGAGAGCCGGAAACAAGCATTTCGGAAAGGGGGCGAATTAGGAACCGTCAAGGCTGTGTGGCAAGCAGTGTTTCCGTCCTCCCTGCCAGTGTTCAGACAGCGTCTCTCCTGCAGTACCTTTATCACTGGATGCGTGCACGTGGCCCTTTAACTGTGCGTGCTGGGGAGCTGGCAAATGCATTTTCTCTTCTCTTCCTGCACCACTTTGCAGGGATTGATGGGTGCTTGGTGTAGCAAACATTCCCCTACCGAGTGCTCCGCCCACTCATCATCACTTTCTACAGGTACACATTTGTGTCTAATTTGGCAAATTTGCCCTAGAGTGTCCATCATGTTTTAAAATTGCACATGTTTTTAAATTCTTCAAGATAAGCTGCCGCGTGTGCTTTTTTCCAAAGAGGAAAAGAGAGAGAGAGAGAGAGAGAGAGAGAGAGAAGAGAAGAGAAGAGAAGAGAAGAGAAGAGAAGAGAACGATGGTTTTATCCAATGTGCATTTCGCTCTTTGAGAATCCTTTCAGAGCAGGGTCTAACTTTCAGAGGAAAGCTTACAAAAATGTAACCCGTCTTTTTTGTTTGTTTTATAGAGTGCCTCTTTTTTTAAAATTTTGCAGAACATGAGGGACAAGGTGGGCAGGTTTAATGAAATGGTTGACACTGAAAAAGAAATCAGGGCTGTCAAAACGTGGGTGAGCTCACCTCAGAATGCACGACTTGTCCAACCTACGATGTCCACGCAGGCCCTTATGATGTTTTATTCCGGGTGTACAAAACCCACGTTGACTCCCTTGAACACACAGCGTCTTCAGAGCTGTAAATCTTGACTACTAACTCATGGGTTCAAACCGTCAACCTCCCTGTTCGCGGCTCAGCATTTAATCTGCACCACTAGGGCTTCCTGGAAGAAGAAGGTTTGAAAAGCCACGCTAGTAAGAGTCCGTTCCATTCCTCCGCCACACTCTCCCTTGTGCTTGGTAATCACAGTCGTTTTGAGAGAGACCCAGGGGTCAGGAATACACTTTGCCCAAACACTTTTCCGAGCCTGTAGCTACTGAGATGGACGTGTGGCACCCCTTTCCACCGTATCTCGGATGCGTTTGCAGTCCTTCAGTTCTGTTGGTAATCTGTGGCAGATCTTCCCCTGTACCCCCGTCAGACTTTCCCATGGCCTTGTCTTGTTGGGAGATAGGAAGACGGGGCTTTCTCCTCCAGCGTTAAAGAGTTAGAGTCTCAGAAACGCAACTGGGGCTGGGGTTGCTGGGAGCTGGCATCGGCTCCATGACTGGCACTGCCTTGGTTGCAACTGGCATCCCAGAAGGGGTGCTTGGTCCAGACCCTGGAGAAGGAACAGCACTTGGTCCGGGTGGCTGCCAGAGGGCAGTGACAGTAGTTGAACAGGTGAGACACCGCCTGCATGATCCCCAAGTATTCATCGCATCGCCCTCTCTGAACCAGGACCACGATGCTCTGAGAAGAAATCTACCACTTACCTGCCTCCCCCACCCCAGGGGCCACCTTGCCACCCACTTCTGTCTCAGTGGTGCACCTTTTAAGACACAAGAATTCCCACCTTCATGAGGTAAAAGCAGTTTTGCCTGTTTCTATAGCAGTCAGTCTTATAGCAGTGTAATGTACGTCCATATGCTATTTTCTACTTGATCCATCGACAGTAAGTATGCCCCTGCCTCTGCGTCTGTAGAGCATATGTAAGCTGTGTTTATGATATGTTGAAGGAATCCTGAAAGGCCAGCGGTTGAAGCCCAGCAGAGGGGAACCCAAGGGGGTGAATTCTGCTCTGTTATGATGGGGCCGCTGTGAGAACACACAACGTAAATGTAGGATGACAAACATTTGAAATCTGTTATTATGCCCTTGTCAGTAAGGCAGACACATCTCTTAGTGTGCCGTCATTATAACTCATTGCCTTCAAGGGATTCGGACTCATGGGGACCCTACATGTGGGCTTCCTGAGGCTGAGAGTGCTCCCAAGAGGCCACAAGCGTCTCCGGAGAGCGGGAGGAGCTAAGAGCGCTGTGTGAAACTTGCCTTCCTAAGGGTATGCCTCTGCTGCCACCTCGTGGCGAACCTTGTTAGAAACCCCAAATGATGTCCATCTACTGGCTTGAATCCCTGCTTTCAGTTCTTCTGGGCACACACTCATGGGCAGAATTGCCGGGTCTCCCGGTAACTTTATGCTGAAGTCTTTAAGGCGGTGGTTCTCAACCTTCCTCATGCAGTGACCCTTTAATACAGTTCCTCATGTTGTGGTGACACGCACCCCCCCCTCCCCGCAACCATAAAATTATTTTCATTGCTACTGCATAACTGTGATTTTGCTACTATTATAAATCGGGCGACCCCTGTGATAGGGTCACTCGACCCACAGGTGGAGAACCATTGCTGCTTTAAGGGAAGCACCAGTCTGTTGCCCACAGCACCGGTGGGCAAAGCCCCAGTGCCTGCACAGCCTCATTGTGTGTCCTAGCAGGGACACAGTGGTATCTTCTCTCTTGGTGGCGTTGACCGATCTCTCCCGTGCAGGAAGCATTGGACGGCTAACCACAAGGGCAGTGGTTCAAACCCACCAGTCACTCTGGAGGAAAAGGATAGGTTTATTTACTCCTCCCAAAATTTACAGCCTCAAATGCCCCATAGAGGCTTGACACAAGGCAGAATCGACACGGTGCCAGTGGGTTTGGCTTGGGTTTCTGTTGGTGACTAGTCGTGTGGAGTACCTCTTCATGTAGCGTGCCTTTTTATGTATGCAGAGTCCTTTCAAGGTAGACTCCTTTTCACATAAGTATCTTTTCACACAGAGTACCTTTTCACCCACTGAGTGGCCCTCTGTGTTCTCATTGGGGAAGTGTCTGTGCAGGTTCTCAGCACGTTTTAACAATTGGGTTGTCTCTTTCTGGCGGAATTGTAGAAGTTCTTCATCCAGTCTGGACAGTAAATCCTCTTCTGATGTATTTTCTCTATTCCGAAATCAGTCTCTTCATTTATTGGCAAAGGCCCTTGGGCAGGCACGAGTGTTTGATCCTGAGGGAGCCCAGTGGATCCAATTTTGTGCTTTGTTGCTTGTGGGTTTTTGTTGCCAAAGAGCCCACGGTGCCAAGAGAGGGCCTCCATTTTCCATTCTCAGCCAACTTGCATCCCTTAGGTTTTGGTCTAGAACCGCATCATCCGTTTTCATGTGTGGAGATCCAGTTTGCCCGGCGCCATTTGTTAAAAAGACGGTGCTTTCCCCATAGAAGAGCCTTAGCTTCCTTCTCAAAAGAGTTGACTCTACGTGTTTCTGTCATTGTACTAGTACTGCCTGGTTTTTATGACTGTGACGTTAGCCTCCAGTAAGTGGTATTTTCCATTGCCTCATACGCATGTGAAAGGTAGACATGAAATAAAAAAGACCTAAGAAGAACCAATGCCTGTGCACTGCGTGAAGTACCAGGGACTGCTGGCAAGACAAACGGATATGTTCTGAAAGAAGTACAACCAGAGATCTCCTTAGAAGCAAGGAGGGCGGACTCCGCCTCACAGACTTCAGACTTCAGACATATTGTCAGGAAAGACCAGTCCCTGGAGAAGGACGTCGTGCTGGATAAAGGGAAGGGACAGTGGAAAAGAGGAAGACTCTTCAGGAGACGATTGGCATGGGAGCTGCCCCAAAGGGTTCAGACATAAGAACAATCGTGAGCACGGGCCAGGATCGGGCTGTGTTTCCGTCTGTTATGCACAGGATGGGTCGTTACGGGTCGGAACTGGCACAATGCACCTAACAGCAACAGATTGCTTACTGTTGCCCCAATGTACATCTTAAAATCAGATTATTGTTCTTCTAGCTCAGGCCTTTATTTCCAAGATTTCTTTGGTTTGTCATTCCTTGCTATTGCATATCAGTTTGAGACTGACTTTTTCATTTCTGCAGGGCAAGGCTTGTAGTAGGGCTTGGGTTCAAGTCTGGAGATCATGTTAGGTGGTATTGCACTCTTAACAATACCAAGTCTTCTGTCTTCCTGAGTGCCTTAAGTCTTCCTTGGTTTCCTGCAGCCCGTTGTCTCACTCCCATTGTGCAGGTTTCTGCGTGGTGACCTGGCTGAGCGTGCTCGTTAGCTCTGGTCGCTTTGTGTTCGGCTGTTTTCACAGGCAGGGTCATGCCACCGTTGCACCGGAGTCATGGTGAGGAGCACCGTTCTAACACAGGGACAGCCGTGAGTCAGAATCAGCTCAGCCACCACTCGTGTTTTATGTGCCAGATACTAGGAAGGTATACACACACGCACACGCACACGCACCTCAAAACAACCTGCCTTTCTTCTCCAGGGTGCACAGCATCATGGGCAGATTGTCACGGCTGCTGATAGAGATGCTGCCATAGGACAAGTACTTAATGAGCACGGGCCCCATGCTATGGGTGCGATGCATGGGCATCGCTAACTGGGCGAAGAGGGCACACAGCTGGGAGGGGAGAGTGGAGTGAGGGACGGGGTGGACTAGCAACAGCTCTTCCAGGGCCCTCGAGCCTCAGCGCAGCCTCTTCCATGCCCAACAGTTAAGTGACCCCCACCGCTCCTGGCCCCCTTTTCCTCATCCATAACACGGATCTGAGGAGCCTTGTCTTATTGGGCAGGTGTCTGGAGGAGGACAGGAGCGCAGGTACAGCCCGGGGTTTCGCACAAGTGTCCAGCGGGGTGAGTGACGGCTCATCTGCAGACACTGACTGTGACGTTTAAGTCTCCCTGGCAGCCCCTGATGGATCTGAACCACTGACTTTGCTCAGGGCAGCCCGATGCCCGACCCACTGCACCACCAGGGCTCCTCGGTGGAGGTAGCCCGCCCTAGAGGTATCTCTCTTCCAAGTCTACTCAGATTCGCCCTTGATGTAGAGGAGAGAGGCTGTCTTTTAAAAAAAGAAAAGAAAAGCGAATAGCCGGCTTGCTAAATTTTTCATTCACTTCTTTTTATCTTCTCTCACTGGGATGTGCGTTTTTTACAGCACTGGAAAGAAACTGTCCTCGGGGAGGGAAACCACCCCACAGAAAAGCACCCCTCAGGTATTCTCAGCCAGAAATGGGGTCTGGGGAGGATCCAGGGTGCAGTCCTGGAGGCCGGGGTCCAACGGTCGCTCCACCCACTGCCGGAAGCGGGACCTCGACCAACTCATTCTGAAACCTGAGCAGCCAGTTGCCTCTCCAGCATCAAAGCGTCAGGCGCCCCTACAAATCGAGGTTGTAGGCAGGCACCCCTCAGCTGCTCTCCCAGAGGTCCACCGACGGTTCCTTTGTGGGTCACGTGTTGGTTGGGCTACTCACTGCAATGTCAGCAGTTCAAAACCACCAGTCGTCCCGTGAGAAGACGGGTCTCTCGGCTCCCGGGAAAGAGGTACAGGCTGGGAACCTCACATAGGCAGTTTGACCCTGTCCTGTAAGGGTGCCAAGAGGAGGCATCCGCTTGATGTCAGTGGGCTGCTTTTCCTTGCTTCCCTTCTTTCTCTCTTTTAGTCATTTTATTAGGGGCTCGTACCTCGCTTTTCACAATACATGGTTACATATACTGTGCCAAGCACCTTCACATGCTTGCTTCCGTTAACATTCTCCAAATACCCGCTTTTTCACCCGGGCGCTTGATATCAGCTTCTCATCCCTTCCCCTCTGTCCTTGTTTCCTCCTCCCCCCATCCTCATTACTTTATAAATGATTATTGTTTTGTCATATCTTACACTGCCTGATCTCTCCTCTTGCCCATTCCTCCCAATGTCCGTCCTCCAGATAGGAGGCCATCTGTAGATCCCCACAGGAGGCTTCCTCTCTCCACCACATCTTCCCTCCACCCATCCAGTAACCACTCTCACCACTGGCCTTGAGGAGTTTATCCGCCCTGGGTTGCCTGTATTTCCAGTTCCCATCACTACCAGTGTACCTCCTCCAGCCCACCTGGGTTTGTAAGGTAGAGTTGGGACCATGATAGTTGGGGGGAGGAAAGCTTCAGGAACTAGAGGAAAGTTGTGTGCTTCCTCGCTCCCTCACTGCACCTCGACTGGCCTGTCTCCTCCCGAGACTCCCCTGGAAGGGGGTGTCCAATGGAGTGGGCTGGTTTTTGGAGCAGGGTTCCTTAGGAAACAAGAAAGATGGGGCGATCCCCTGCACACAGGCCAACCCAAACCCCATACTCGCTGCCCCGGAGCTGATTCCAACTCAGCTGCCCTCTGGGGTAGGGTAAGGCTGACCGTTGGAGTCTCTAAGGTTATCACTTTTTCCAGGAGCAGAAAGCCGCATCTTTCTTCTGCACATTGGTCGATGGGTTCGAACTGCTGACCTGCGGTAACCCACAGGGCCCGTAACCCACAGGGCCTCCCGGCTCCAAGCCACAGCACCACTTGATGGGACAAGAAGAACAAAGGCTGGCATTTACTTCAGCAGGTCCGCTGCCTGCACTCTTAAACAAGTTAACAAACGTATTTCTAGTCAAAGGAAGCTGCTCCACTCACTGCCACCCAGTCCACGCCGACTCAGTGGCCCCACGGGACAGGAAGAGCCCCGTGCGTTTCCACAACTGTAACTCGATACGGGAGTCAAGGCCCCTTTCTCCCAAGCAGCGGCTGGTGCTTTTGAACTGCTGACCTTGCAGATCGCAGCCCAAGGCGTAACCACAGCGACGATGCCAGGGATCGTACCACGAAAGGCCAGGATGCTTGCAAAAGCCAGTGAAAAGATCAGGAGATGTTGCCACGGGCCCTTCGAAGCCCCTCGGACTTAGTCCCTTCATTGCTTCCCCTCCCTCTTCTCCCAAGCCACCACCCCCCCCCCCCCCCCCCCCCCCCCCCCCCCCCCCCCCCCCCCCCCCCCCCCCCCCCCCCCCAGTGGCTGCCATGCCTCCAGCATGAATGGAAACCTCCAGAAGACGGACGTCAAGAGATGCCGTCGCATCTGAGAGCGGTCGTTCCTTGCGTGTCCAACCACCCGCCGTGGGGCTGTCACTTGTTACGTCTGCGGCCTTGGAACTTCTCCTAGGAGCCTGCGGGGACTTCGGGACGATGAGGAAAGACGGTCGGAGGCCGTCTGCAGCTTGCAGGGCTCTGGGGAGTGCGGGAGGCGGGGTGGAGAGAGAAGGTTAAGTTTCCCGTGGCAGGCAGGCTTGACACCCCCCCCCCCCCCTGCCACACACACACACCTCCCAGCAGCGTCTCCATTCTTGGCTCACCTGTCCAGTGGATTCCTCGGGCATGACAACAGACCGAGGCTGAAAGACGAGGTGCCCTGCGCCGCTAAGGGGGGGGCAGCGTGGGATTCCGTGTGTGCAAGTGCTCTCACTCAGAATAGGGCCAGTGGCACTGGATTTGGTTTGGGAGCATGGGTGTTGCACTGGGGGAAGCATTGGGCTTCAAAACTCAAGGCTGCTGGTTCAAAGCCACTCGCAGGTGGCGGTCGAGGAGAAAGAGGAGACTCCGCCTCCATATAATTCCTCGTCTCTGAAAGCCCCCTGTCCTGTAAGATCACCAGGAGACAGAATGGATTCGGTGGCTTGGTTGGGTTTCGTTATAGCCTCTCAGAGCCCTGGTGGCACTGTCTGGCAAGCATGACACCTACCTACTCACTGCAAGGTTGGCAGTTCAAAGCCACCAGCCACCCCGAGGGAGAAAATGGAAGCTGTCTACTCCCGTAAAGACTGAGAGTTGCAGAAACCCTCGATTCGGTGACTGTGAGTTGGGAAGGAGCCCTGGTGTTACAGTGGGTTACTCATTTAGTTACTAACCACAAGGTCAGCAGTTCGAAAGCACCAGCTGGTCTAAGGGAGAAAGAGGAGTCTTTATTTTCCTGTAAAGAGTAAGAGCAGTGGTTCTCAACCTTCCTAATGCTGCAACTTTCATACAGCTCCTCATGTAGTCGTGGCCCCCGCACCATAACATTATCTTCGTTGCGTCACTGTCATTTTGCTGCTGTTATGAATCGGGCGGCCCCTGTGAAAGGGTCGTTTCGGCTGAGTGAGAAGAATCTCAGAAACCCACAAGGGCGGCTCTTCTCTGTTCTATACGATCCCCTCTGAGTCGGAATCACCTGAAGGGAGTGAGTTGGGTTCTTTGGATTGTATCCATGACCGCAGACGGGATGGCCATGGGCTTCATGTGGGGTTTAGGAGTTCGAGGCAGAGTGCTGCTCGCTGGCTCAAACCTGCCGGCAGGTCTGCATCACAGTGATGGGGACCCTTTGCTCCTGGGAGGAGGGCAGCCGTGGAAACCTTACAACAACAAGGCATGCATTTTACTCTAAGCTGGACAGCCCCAGGGTCCACCCCGATAGCAGCTGGCTTGGTCTGGGTTTTTTCATTCTAGACCCTGGGAAGAGGGAAAGGGTCAGGAGTGGGTAGAGGAGTGTGGCAACGGGGTGCGTTGGGTGTGCTTAACTCAAGCAAAGAGAAGCAACCTGGGGCCCCGGCAGCAGCAGCATCATGTAGGGTGAGTGCCTGCCTTTATCGTAAGGACCTGCAGAAGCACTCCGCCATGCCTGCTGGCATGGAGGACAGAGAGGCTTGATCTCATGTACTGGGCCCACATGCCACCAGGAGGGACGGGTTCCGCAGAAGGCCCTCATGCTTGGTAGAGAGGGTCGAGCATCAAGAGGAAGACCCTCCCAGAAGTAGACGGACGCAGTGACTGCCGCCGGGCTCAGGTGTGCAGTCCATGCGTCAGAACTGACCAGACGGCCCCCGACAGCAGCGTGCTGGGTGATCAACTCTGCGTCTTCAGTGCTGCCGTTGACGCGTTCATAGGAACGGTATTTTATTTTATTTTACTATTTTATTTTTAGTGTTCACGGAACTGGGTTAACAGAGTTACTTTAAGTGATACTTTGTTTTGCCTTTTTATCCAATTCACTAATCAACCCATAAACCAAATTACAAGGCCTTGTAAAAATACCAGCTGTGCTGGGGCTGAGCCCCAGTGTTGTAGTGGTTGTGTGTGGGACTTTAGCCCACTGGGTTGGCAGTTCAAATCCAGTAGTAGCTCTCCAGGAGCAAGGCTGAAGCTCCTACTCCCACCAGAGGGCGGTGATGCCCCATCCCCCCTTCCGCCCCCCTGCAAAATACCAGTCGGGCTTTGAGCAGATTTTGTCATCCCTCTTACTGGTGCAAGGAACCCCAAGCGCCTGGCGTTGCCACTCTGCACGTTTTTGACAAACGACTTCGCTGCTCCCTGAGTCCAAGGGACAAGGCCATCATCACCCTCCAGATGACCCTTTTCAAGCACATTGTTGTTTCTGTTTTCCTGGGTGAAGGGAGGACCTTGGTTACATTTGAATGGCGGGTGTGTGTGCCGCATCCTGCTTGGTGACAGAAGAACTACGATTCTCCTTGGGAGAAAAACAGGGCTTTATTCTTGGAGAGTTCCAGCCTCAGAAACCCACAGGCGCGTACTTCTGCCCGGACCTGTGGGATCAGGACAACTGGGCCTTGACTTGGTAGTGAGTTTGGTTGTTTTTTGTTCGGTGTTTGTTTGGGGGGGCGGGGAGGGCTTTGTCCAGTGCCCTTCAGGGGGTGGTAGGGCCCATCTCGGATGGGCAACCCTGCTGGTCTCTTTCCTATAAAGGTCTAATCCCTCCTCTCCTCTGTGCCATTCAGAAACGCAGCTTCTTTAAAACAGGTACTGAGAAGCAAGAGTTAAAGGGCTCAGCCTGCCTGCATGCACTTGGGCGTGTATGGCTTATCCAGGCAGGGATTCCCACGCCAAGGCAACCTGGTTGTCAAAGAGGCTGGATGCGGTGCAATACCCTTGCTTTGTGGTGCCTGAAAGGCGAAAAGGACCCTTGAGAAAGCACGGGTGCCTTCCCCCCCTCACTCCTGCAGTGTGTGTGTGTGTGTGTGTGTGTGTGTGTGTGTGTGTGCGTGCTGCTGCCCACAAGGCGCTCCCGGGTAGGCTGCTGGCTCTCTGGAGAAGTAAGACACACACCCAGCTGCGTGGAGCCCATCCTGACCCGTGGGTGCTGGGGGAGGACTTGTCAGTCCATACAACTGACTCTGGGCTGATTCCCAGAGGCCAGTCAGCAGGACTTTCTTCCGAGGCACCCCTGGGTGGACATGAGCGCCACCCCTCACCCCCACCCTGCCGCCACCGAGCCCACTGAGCAGGTTGGCCTTCTCTGCCACCCAGAAAACACTCACTACACCTTTTAGCCGGGGGTGCGAGTTCCTTCTGTGTGCTGGACGGACCTGAAGGAGGCAGGAAAGGTCCCCCACATTTCTTCATCCTATCCTCCCACACACTCCTGGAAGCACCCCCACCCCCACCCCCACCCCACTCCCGTGTACACCCACGTGAATTGCACTCAGTCTTTACCTGGTAAGCTCACCTGCTTGGAGACAATGGGGTTACAGGTTGGGCTGCCAATCGCCAGGTCAGCAGTTCGAACCCACTCACCGCCCCTTAGGGGGAGAGATGAGGCTGTCAGCCACTGTAGATAGGCGGCCTCCGGAAACCCTCAGGGGCAAGTTGTACATTGACTTGATGGCTGTGACGTGAAGCCTGGTACAAGGAAGCCCTTCCCCGCGGTGTCCCGGCCTGACAGCGGTACTTTATTTGGGGGTGGAGGGGTGGGACAGACCTTGGTTTTAAGAGCAATCAGCAGACACGGAAGTCGTGAAGTCACCTGGCACTGGCTGACACTCAGGGCCCGAACCCTGTCATTATTATCTCTGTGAGCGGGGCCCTGGTTTGTCTGCCCGACTGAGGTTCCTTCCAGGGCCCGTGGCTCTGTGGCCGAGCTCTTTAAGAGCAATCACAGAAGGCCAGTGATAAGGACCTTCTGTCTCCGCCCCAGTCTCCCTGCACCCTCCCTGGGGTCTGTCACCCCAGGCAGCAGTGAATCAGTGGATCTCAGCAGCGACAGCGGCGGCAGCGCCACAAAGTAACAGGCCTGGGTGAGCAAGGCTAGCAGGCGCCTGGCCAGAGTTGGCAAAGCGAAGCCCAAAGCTGTGCTGTTTGTCTGTCCGTCCCTCCTTCCCTCCCTCCCCAGGACATCTTGCTGCCTCCATAAAAGTAATGAGAAATGAGAAGGGATAGGGGTGG
Source organism: Nesogale talazaci (assembly GCA_004026705.1). Taxonomy (NCBI): domain Eukaryota; kingdom Metazoa; phylum Chordata; class Mammalia; order Afrosoricida; family Tenrecidae; genus Nesogale; species Nesogale talazaci. The sequence continues at coordinate 18,079 of PVJH01028554.1, forward strand.
GGTGGGGGTCGGGCCCTTAGACTCATGGCATCTCAGGGGGCCGTGGGGTGATCTGATCGTGATGCAGAGGTCTGGAAAGGCTGCCCGTGACTTGCCCATGGCCACAAAGCTCACCGGACCTCCGTCCTTGATCTAATCCTCCATCCTCCCCCCCCCCCTCCATACCCCCCCCCGCCCGATGCCCTGGGGCCCCACAGCCCCCGCAAGGTTATCCTAGCAGCGCCCAGCCTAATCTTCACCCAGCACCTTCTATTTTTAAGTCGTTCACATTATTGAAAGAAAATGCCAGAATCCCAGCGGGGATAGCCTTACACATTCCGCCCTCCTCCTGGCCGGCCCAGCGGACCCTGGCTTGTGTTACAGAAATGTGGGGAGCTGCCCGAGCTGCCTGCCCCGGCGGCTCAGGTACATAACAGCCGTCATCGGTTCCTTAGTCTCTGGTCACCATGCACTGCATGGTGAGCGACGGGCCGCCGATCCGAACCCGCCAGCCGGACCGCGCGGCAACCACGGCCCCGGCTCCTCCAGCACGGACGGTCACTCTCGGAAACCCCACAGAGCAGTGGGCACTGCCCCGGAGGGTCCCCAGAGTCGGAAGGGACCGGAAGGCAGTGAGTTTGCTTGGGGGGGTGGGGTGGTGTGTGGAGGTGGAGATGGAGGGATGTTCTTGTCACAGCTTCAAATCGCAGTGTCTAATCTGTGTCGGGCGCAAGTTGGCTCTGCTGATCTGGCTCCCTGTTTCAGTTGCGTCTGTGGTACAGCGGGTGAAAGGTTGGGCTGTAGCCTCGAGCTCAGGGTTCGAGCCCACCCGTCCCTCTGTGGGGGAAAGACGAGGCTGCCTGCTCCCACAGAGTCACAGCTTCGGAAATCCACAGGGGCACTTCCACTCTGCCCGATGGGGTTTGGGATGGGGAATTGACCAGACAGGGCAGAGGGTGTGTGTGTGTGTCTAACTTTCTAACAATTTGTAAATTATTAAGGACTCATGGGGGAGAGGGGGTGGGATGGGAAATACGGGGAGCTGGTACTGGGGCCCTAAGTGGAGGGAGGATGTTTTGAGAGTGATGATGGCAACAAGTGTGCAAATGTGGCCTGCGTACGATTGACGTATGCATGGATCGTGGTGGAAGTTGTATGAGCCCCTAATAGAATGATTAAAAAAAAAAAAGGAGTGGTAAAGAGGAGGTTATACCAAGGGCTCGAGTAGAAAATATTTGGAAATGAAGATGGCAACATGTGTACAAGTATGCTCTATACAAATGATGTAGTGAATGTTATAAGAGCCCCCAATAAAATCATTGGGGGGGGGGGAAACAGACAAAACAGGCCAGTGAACCATGAATCCTCTGGGCAGGGCCGAGGAGGTAGGAGGGACACACAGTTTGCGTCGGTTTAATACCTTCCTGGATATCTGAGCTCACCTGCCTTGTTCACCTCTGAAAAGGTGCTTGCTGACGATCCCCGGCGGAGAGCCTCGGCCTCGGCACAAGATGAAGAGCGAGCAGAGGCCCTGAGGGTCCCCAGGAGGAGGTGGAGTTCTGGCAAGAGGTCCAGACCCTTGCCCAGGCCCCTCTCGGACTATGGCCAGTCGGCAGGCCGGAGCCTGTCCATTCCAGAAGACACCGTGGCTGTAGACACTCAGGATCTGAGCCTTGTGGACAGTCAGCCCACGCCGGGCCTGGCGCCCATGGGCTACCCCAAAGGGGGCCGGAGGCGCCGGCCCATGTCGGTGATCGGCGGCGTCAGCTTCTACGGGAGCACCCCGGCGGCGGAAGCGGACAGTCTGCTCACCCAAGTAAGGCCTGCTGCTTCTGGGCCGCACCCTCCTTGGCTTCTGCCTTGCTGCGTCCATCTGTCCACTGCTCTCCACCTGTCCTTCCTGACTGCGGGACGACGTCTCGGATTCCGGCTAACCACTTTCCACTAACCCCAGCACTGCTAACCTCTTTCGCTCCTTTTACGGCCAACACATCTGCTGTTGGTCTTTACTAACCGCAAGGTCAGCTGTTCAAAACCTCCCGCCGCCCCATGGGAGAAAGACGAGGCTGCCGACTGATAAACATCGACAGGCTCAGAAACTCTCCCTGCAGGGTCCCCCTGAGTCAGAACCGACTCGATGGCCGGGGGTTCTGCTTCTGAGCTTCCTCACGAGACAGATGGAGCGTACAGCATGAGCTTCCTGGGGCCAAGGACTTCTTGGAGGAGGATGTGTCACTGGGTAAAGCGCAGAGACAGGGGAGCTGGGGAAGTAGTCGATGTGACCCCCCTTTTAGGCGATAGGCTCTGATTTTACCAATTTCGTCTTGACTCTTGAATGGCGTCTTTTCAGCCATCGGTGAAGTAAATTAAAATCTTAAAGAGCTTAAAATCATACTGAGTGACTCCGTGAAGGCTCCCAGTGGTGTAACAAACGCTTCACCGGGCTCATAAGGGGAACGCTCAGCAGTTCTAACCCACCAGTCCCCTCCAGGCAGAAAGAGAAGGCTGGCTGCTCTGGTCAAGATTCAGTCTCTCACACCTGAGGGGACGGGTCTACTCTCCCCTCCAAGGCTGCTAAAAGTTGGAATCGATGGCAGTGAGTTTGGGGGCCAGTCGCATGTTTTCATGCATTCGGCAGGTAGCCGGCAAACAAGGTGAGGCTACAAAGTGTGGCATGAATGTTGAGGAGACATCGACGGTACAGGTGTGGTGAGGTCA